>JAPDSC010003666.1:37543-69600 GCA_026290005.1 Latrodectus geometricus | reverse complement strand
CATCATAGTTCAGGTTCCCAAACTTATTCAAGTCATGGCACCTTTAGAAGAATTAGAATTTTCTCACGGCACCCTTGTCATATAATATTTATTTGTATATTATGTAGTACATTTATTACATGTAATATTATATATAAATATATATATATATACATATATATATATTTCATATATTACACAATGTTACATGATTATACAGCTGTCACCAAAGTTGTGGTCAGTGAGAAAATTTCACTGGACCCTAGAAAAATGTGAAATACACTTATTCATTATCTTAAGTTATGTTTAGGTACCTTGAAACATAATTCAATTCAATTTATAGCAATACGTGAAAAATTATGTCAACGTCATTTCAAAGAATAACAATAAAAATATAAAGTAACAATTTTTTTTATAAATATGTTTAACACTTAAAATATATTATTAGTGATTCGCTAGACTTAAATTATGAATTTACTGGTCCGTAAGGTTAAAAGTTTGGCGACTATTATACCTGAACATAATAGAAATCGCATGTAAAATCATGCAAGCATTTTAATTATATTAATAAGGAAGCATATTAATAAAATTTAGTAGTAAGATGACTTTACAAATACTCTTATAGTGTTTTGTTATAGTGTGACGGGTGAGCCTGCAGTTTACTGCACAGTTTTTCAAATTGAGCAATAAAGGTTGATATATCTACTCTCATTTCTATTTCATTATTAATTTCCTAACGTTATTTGTTCTTTGTAACAGCAACTGCTGAAGATACTGCTCTCAAAGATGTGCAGTTGCAAAAGGAATAAAAACTCTCATTGCTTGTACACTTGGAAAAGGATATTCATTTTTTTTTTATAGTTAGTTATCCATAACTAGCGAATTTTGAACCATTCAGCTAAAGTTGTGGTAAAAGCTCCGGGAAAAGTGTCATCATACTACTTGAAAGCGCATCTCCGTTACAGACCATGTATTGCTGTGCAATATAGGAAAACAATCTTTGGGTCCATTAGCAATCATTTTTCTTTTCCACATCTGTAGTTCTTTCTTAAATGTGTAAATCCTCTCTTCAAGTTTCAGTGTATGAATGTTATGATCCCGAAGAAAAACATTCAAAGCATTTAGTTTTTCGAATCACACAAAAATATCAGTTGAAGCATAAAGCCGGGATCCGCGAAATCGTTGATATTCACATGATTATTTTCTTTCAAGAAATTATAAATTTCTTCTTGAAGTTCAAAAGTTCGAGATAGTTCATTGCTACGTGAAACCAATGCGAGTTGCAGTAATATATAATGGGTGTGTGCTCGACCCCAAATCCTCACATAGGTTTTGAAAAATCTGGCATTAAATGGCCTAGTTTTTATATAGTTTATCACTTTTATTACCCATTCTAGGACGAGATTCAGTGGAAGAATCAAAGATTTCAATACAAATACATCTCGGTGAATGATGCAATGAGTCCACAAAAAATATCCAGGACTTTGCAACCAATCAGCTAGCCCTCCATGTTATTAATCGAGCACCATCAGTGGACACACCGATGCACTTCCGCCCAAATCATTTTCTGTCATAAATATGGGAAGGATAATGGAACATATCGTCAGCCGTTGCTCTGCCAGGAATGCTTTTATAATAAAGGTCTTCAACGATTGTACTACCATCATTGAAACGTACATAGCTAATGAAATGTGTATCCTTATTGCTGTCTATGGACTCATCCAGTTGCAGTCCAAATTTACTTCCTTCAATTTTTTTCTATTAATTGATTATTGAAATTCTCAGTTACGTCCTTTATTTTTCGAATGATGGTATTGTTCAACAAAGGAATAATCGCCAAATGTTTCTCCTCAAATGTGCACAGCAGCCGGTAGAATTAAACATTAGTAAGTTTTTTTTTTTTTCTTTTTTTCCCCACTTTTACTCTGTAGGGCAACTGAATGACGCCAACAAGGTATTCATTTTTTGGCACTGACGCTTGTTTTGTGAAACATTCTGTTGATATAAATCTTTTTTTTTTCTCTAAAATATTCACGGGGTTTGTTGGCCATATTGAAATGCATTGTTTGAAGGCGCTGTCACAACTTAGATTACAAAACTTTATAACAGATCACACAGTGTTTGCTGTCTCTCTTCATTGTTTTCTATTGAAGTGAAACAAAATACAAGTAGCTGCCTTCGCATTTGCGGCATTTCCACGCATTTCACACGTCGATGCATGATATTTATTAGCACTTTCATTATCTGTTTTTATTTTTCCATCAGAAATAGATCCATTTTTATGAAATTTACAGCTTTCTAAAGTACAATCTGCACAATGCCACTAGCGAGATAACTGACTCAGTTATCTCGTGAAGCTGTAGGGGAAAATATCGCCCCACATCCTCGTGTGTTATTGTTTGTTACCGTGAAACATCTGCAGCTGAGACTGTAGGTGCAAAGAAAATAAAAAGGTGGAAATTCTTTGAACGAGTCCCCACTGACTAAGAGGGGAGTAAACTGGTTTTCGGAGAGCGACCTTGACAAATATTTCCCTTGCTTAGAATGGAAGCCGCTTCGCGGCACCTTTGATCTGTGCCTTTTTCTCTGTACGGCACCCCACCGTGCCGTAGCTCATACTTTAGGAACCACTATCATAGTGTAAAATAGCGTTAACTGAGAAAAAAAAATTATTGTAAAACTTGAGGATTCACACATTAGAATAAATCTTGAAAATTAAAAAAGTATTTTGATCATTCAAAAGAAAATCACAAATTGAATTCTTAATGAATTCCAATAAATTAATTGGGCAATTCATTGGTCATATTACTATGTTTTACTCTTATAATTTTTTGATCTGTAGCTGCTTAAATAATAAATTCCTTCATGATGAACGTTACTTAAAATCTTAAATTGTTATTATAACTTATAACATTTATGTATCTATAATGTTTTATTCTTTACGTATGTTGCTGAAAATCAACGATGTCTAAATTCAGAATGTCGCCTGTTGAATGTTAAAAGAATCCCATTTTGTTAAAACCAAATATTTTAGATCCATCATATTAACAGTCTGAAATGTATCTCATATAGTTGAATATTTTAGGGCTCAGTCCCTAGCAAAACCTCTTCTATTACTGAGATGATGTCAGCCGAATAATTAGCACCCTGGCCTTTTGTTCAAGAGTTCGTGGGTTTGAATCCCACCATAGGTTTGGATGTTCGTAGGACTATAAAATCCGCTTTAACTCTGTAGGTGCCGGCCACGTGTGCAAAAAATGATCGTTGTGCCACAAACCTAAACCTGAGCTATCAGTTCATGTGTAATTTTTTATCCGTCTCTCACAGACTGGGTCCCGAAATGCCTGGACGCTATGAATTGCTATGGCTTTAGTTTTCAGTTCAACACGGTTGGGAGTTCGAGTTTCTTTTCAAGCATGGATCAAGCAATGGGTGTTCAGGTCCATTTTAAAATGTAAGATTCTTTTTAATTAGAAACTTGTGTACAAAGTATGATTTTATATAGATTTGGGTTATATTTTATATGAAATATAACCCAAGTCTTGGTTTGTTTTTAAGGAATGTATCAGTTTTCTTCAAATTTTTAAACTAGATTAAAGCAGGATCATTTTAAGAATGGGGCACCGACATTGTCGTTAGTGTCATTCGTCCCTGATCTTATGTTATTTTTTTTTCAGAAGAAATATAAATGTGTTGAATTTGACATCCGCCTTTTAAACAAGTTATTAATTAAACGCTGACGAAAAATCTCTCAGCTGTTGTCAAAAATTTAAACAATATATGAGAAACAATAATAATGTAACAAATATAAAAGTTTTAATGAAATTTAAAGAATAAAATTGAATGCGTTAAGCGTCTTATTAATTTTTGGATATTGAAATAAATTTATCTTTGAGAAAGATATTAAACATATTAAAAAATTGAAATGAATGCCAAATTTGAAAAAAAGCAGCTGAGATTCTTTTCCTATGGCTCGCTTGATCAAATACTGAATTCATGCAGAAAAATTCGAATTTTATGTTATAGCGAGGAGAAATTGATGATTAACGCTGTTATGATAAAATAAGGTGAAGTTTATTAATTACAATAAAAAGTAAAAACTAAGATTTGCCGAAAAATCAAGACTTGTTCCAAAAAAGAGCTGTGTCATATTGAAGCTTTATTATAACATCTTTATAAGAAAATATTAGTCATTGTTTTGAATAATATGAGTTTCATAGGATGCAATGAACTAAATTGAGACGTAATGCGATCTTCTTTGACTTGTAAATTTTATGTTTTTTAAAAAATATCTATGTTTACAAAATAGCGTAGTTTAAAAGATTATTTTTACGCTGTTATGTTCCTATAAATGTGCACAATTTAGAAAAAAAGATAGAAATAGTTAAAGGCGTTTTTACATATTAATAAACTTGGTAATCAGTACTAAGTCAATTTTTAGGTATCAATATCATGGTTTATATATTAATTTATGCTTATTTATATATTTTAGTTCCTTGTGTCTAATTCTAGCATTTTTGGAAAAAAATCTAATTCTAAATAAAAAAATTAGAATTTAATTTGTAAATTTTTAATTTACTGCAGTTTTTTGTGAAGCGTCCAATTGTTATTCGATGCTTCACAAAAAACTGTCTATCTTTATTGTTTCCGAATAACAAAGATTTTTAAATTTGAATGTATATTTTTGGCTAAAAATAACATATTTTCTTTCCCTGAAATATTATAATCTTCAAAAATGCATTTTTTCAATTTATTATCTTTGAGAGTATTGTTTTTTGTAGATTTAATCTTTCATCAAGTTGCTCATATTTAAAATAGTCACAACATGTATATTTGAGCAACAGCACCAAACATAACGTACAGTTTTAATTCTAAAGTTAAGCCATCACTTTAATGACATAACATATTTTTGTATCAATGCTTGTAAATTTCGATGCTTATATGGCTGTGAATCGCTCATTTTTCTAATATTGTATTTTTACTTCAAATAAAAGACGTTTATGTGCGTGTGTGTTAGAAGAAACTATATTTAAAATTCTAAATTCCTGTTTGTTGCATAATTTTTCATTGTATTTGTTAGACTATTCAAGCCCAGAAAATGGTTATTTTAAGTGGCCGTGATAACTGAACAAATTCCTTTGCTCTGTATAATTAATTTAAATATAGAATGCGTGCCTTTTTTTAAAGCTATTTAAAAAAAATTAAGAGTAGGTAGAGTGCAATTTTAATATTTATCAGTCATAGCAGTTATAAGAATGTTCTTTTAAGAAACTTGGAGAATGTTATTTCCACTCATTGCATTAAGCATGCAAATAAACAGGATTGTGGACTTACAAATCACTATCAAAATGTTAATTTTCCTCTCTACTCGAACATCCATTTATAAAAGAAAATGAAACTTGAAAGGAAAAGTAAGACTCATCCATATAAATGGAAATCCTTATTAAAGAAATGTCATTATTTCCTCACATGCTTGGAATAAATTAAATTGAAACTGATTCGTTTTCCGCCAAGAATCGGATTTCCGTTTTTTCAGTGTTTTCTTGTGTTCCTAAGATTCATGTAAAATAGCAAAAACTTAGATAATGTATATGTATTTCCATGGTTTATGAGTAACTTTTTGTTTGGCGCAGTAGAACCTTTTTTTGGATTTTGTGCCAGGAAAAGACTCACTCACTCCATGGTTTATGAAGTATAAAAAAAAAAAAAATTTAAAAAGTCGAATACTAGTTGATTGTTGGTTTCCAAACAATTTTTTTGTAGAAATTATAAATGGCTAACATAATTCTTTTTTTTTTCCCCTGAAATTATTTTTGGTATTTTTTATTAATTTATAGAATTATAAAGATTTTAAAGTACATTAGTATAAATGTAAGAAAATATATGCCGGTAAGTATATAGATATTTTTATTAACGAATGGCTGAAATATGCTATTTAAAGTCTTAATCATAAGTTTTTGCAGAATTCGTTAAATCATTTTTGAAACTGGAAAGAAGAATTGGATCTTATTTACACATACTGCTCAATGCAATTTTTATATTTTTTCTTTTAAAATATTGATATAAGTAAATAGACTTTATTTTGAAAGTTTAATTGTTTCTATGTTTGTCTGAAATTGTTTTTATAAACTTTATCTCATAAACATATTAAAAATAAATTTTCGATTAAAATGAGTTTGAATTCAGTGATTTGTATACTTATTCGCTAATTGTAATTTAAACATTTTACCTTACATCCAACATTAAAATTATTGAAGTTTTGAACAGTCTTGTTTACAATAGCAAAATAATTTTGTTATTGTTATGGATAAATATCAATTCGAAACACAAAGATCAATAAATAAATGAAATATTAAATACCAATAGAGTTTTGACATTTTAATGAAATGCGAAACTTCTAAATTTTGGCTTTAAGATTTTTTTTTCCCCTTAAATATTTGTTTGTTTATAACCGTGTGCGCGTAACCGTTCTAAGTCTTTACTTTATTATTTAATATTTTTATAATTATCATAAGTTATTTTTTGTTATTTAAATGAATCACCGACTATGTTAGGTTAAAAGCTATTTTTATGATCTAAAATATGTTAGTGAATAACGGGTAAATACTGAATTTATAAAGAGCAACTTGAATATGTTTACCATTCTGCTTTTATAAATTACTGATTGACTGAATTATATAATATTTTTTTAGATGATACGAGAGATTCGTACCACTAATTTTCGTTTAATGTGTTTGCAATATCTACCCGCAATATCTCATTTCACCTGGAGATGTTTATTCAAAAGCTTTTCTATTTGGAGTTGAACGCACTGCTTATGCACCTCTATTTTTATGAATATTTAATGAACTTCATTGCTTTTGATTCCTTTCGACAAGCGAGATAACTTTTGTTCTTCATTCTGTAGATTTCTCAGTATTCAGATGTTTGACAGGTTTCATGGTGGCATAATTTTCCTTTTAAATTTGGATGGCGTCAACTTTTTCCAGTGACTTTTCCTTCGTCCTTCTATTTATGGTGAATTCTTTAAACAAATTTGTGATGATGCATGGCTTCTTTTATAATTTTGACAACTTATTTTCCCATCACCAATTTCAGTTGGAAACTGAATTTCATTTGACTCTATATTACTAGTTATTAACGTTTTGTGTTATTTTATTATAGCTTATTTTTAATTCTCTGGTAATAGAAATTTTATATTACATACGGATTCCATATTTGAAATAATTTTTATGCGTATCCTGATTTATTTCACTTTATGTTAACTATATTCTTTATATAGTTAGACTACAATGTTATTTGTGAAGACTTCAGTCGTAAAGTTGATGCAAAATCATTAAGCTTCCAATTTAAGATTTATTGGCTGTGGAGCTACTAGTTAAATTCCTGGATTCTGATAAAACACAATCGATTTTTTCTTGAATCTTGATGTCTTTTAAATAGCTGCCAAAATTGAGTTTGTTGTTTTGTGGTTCGATTCAGGTCTTAAATTTTACCTAAATAAAGTTTTTTTTATTTCTTTAACTATCTAACGAATTATAATTAAAAATACTTCACTTGTATATATAATTATTAATAGAATTTCATAGAATTGTATTCACTTATAGATTTTGAATATTGATATGAATATTTTGTGAAAAATAATCTTGCCAAATGAAAAACCTATTAAAATATTGTAACTAAAAGCTTTCCATATTTGTTATAAAAATGATTTTTATATGTGTATCAAAATGGTCATGTATGTTAACATATTGCATTTGTATGTATATAAAAATATAAAATTCTAACTTGCTTATTATTCCAAATTAATTAAATAAAAATAAAAGTTTATTTATCTATTTTCTTTACATATATCTAATTTAAATTTTTCAAACTTGAAAATTTAAATCGATTTCTAAGTTGTAGGAAAATTAAAAGACTAAAAAAAAAAAAAAATGATGTTGCATTAGGACATATTTTAATTTACTACGTATAAAAAATGTTGTAAAAGTATCTAAATTTGAGAAAAGTTTCTTTTTCCCAATGTAGTTAACAATATCTTGTCATTATATCCCAAACTCAAATTAGCTTGGAATTTGAATATGTGAAGTTGTTTTAAAGCCTCAAAACCTGTTAATCCTGTGCTAATAACAACAGTCCCACACTGTGTTGAGGTCGCAAACCGAACAAGTAATGCTAGTCAGATTTCTCGAGTCTTCCGTGTTTACATTTCTGTTGCCACAATACCACTGTTCCAACATTTTATTAAACAAATTGGCAGTCTAACTTAAAGTTCACTAGAATAAGATCAAACTATTAAAAAATCGGTTTGCGCAATAATCCAACCGCATATTTATTATAAAAGTAGCCGAACTTACTCGTGTGTGAGACGCTGCAGAGTCTCACCAACGCGGAAGTGGAGCAAGAAACGAGGAGATACGCGGTGATTGTGTGGGATAAGATTCCGTTAAAGCAACGAGGGGAAAAAAAACCTTTTTAGTCACCTAACGATTACGTTTCGGTGTAAAAGAACAAAACTTTTCCCTTTTTAATTATTTTTTTAAAGTGTTAGTCATCGTTCGCAGCTTTCTCCCGCTATATTACCTATCTCAACAGGTTAGTCTTGCTTTCGTGGTTTTTGGATGCAATTTCTCTCTCTCTCTTTTTTTTTCATGCGTATTTCTTTTTGATTTAAACTCACCAGTTCAGTGTTTCATCGACCTAGAAAATGGAAAGTTCCAATTTTTTCCCCTTGTCTGACCCGGATGTTTCATTTCATACTTTTTTAGAGGCTTATACTACGATCGTGTAAATGGTTATTTCGAAATTTTTGTAGATTTGCCGAACAATTACGATGAACGATTGCAGATTTAAAATGCTAATAAAAATGACAATTATTACATTGATTTGAAATAATAAATAGATAATAAAAAATGTGCTTAGTTTGCTGGGTAATTTGTCTTACATTTTTTTTCCACCACCACTGCTGGTATAAACTATTGGTACGAAAATTAAATGAGCCTGTTTATGGTGAGAGTTCGCAAACAAAAATGTACCTTAAGAGAAAAAATGTAATTTTAAATTTAATAAATTTTATTTATTGTGAGAATTAATGATTGTGGAAAAATAGGGTCGTTTAATATACTAGTAGAGACCACACCTATTGGGGAGGTAAGAATAACTGCATTATTTTACGATAAACTCCGTATTATCTAATTCGTAGTATTCATGCTCATGGGTTCGAATCCCACCTTGTGCTTAGATGTTTGTCGTGGTTCAAAAACCTCTTTAAACTGTAGCCGCCTGTTTAATTATCCCTCGAGTGCAAAAAAAAGACCATTGAGCAGCAAACAAATCAAATCGCAACTGTTCGTCCAACATGTGGACGAGCTGTTAACTGTATATTCAACACTAATTTATGTATATATATTAAGACCATCTGCATAGTTTTAAAATGAACTCGTGTATGTTTTAATTGTCGCACTTAAACGCACTGATTGTTATCAAATAATTTTCTTAAAATTTTCTTCACGATTTTGTTATCTACCATTTTTTATATATTTTAAAGTGCTGATATCACCAATTTAAAAGTAAAAGAGCTGTTTTTAGGTTCATAATACAGACACCAAGTTTTTCATAATGATCATTGAAAACCAACTGTCTAAATTATTGCAAAATCTTCCAATCATGTCAATTCATTTTTTTTTTTTTAATGCAGAGTGTTTTTTTGTTTTATATTGTATCTGTAACTCATTTGATTGAAGGTTAACGTCTATTTGTGGATTGACTTTCTTTCTCTAAATATATTTAAATATTAAAAAAGGTTATAGAATTCTTTGCCATATTTTTATTTATAATGTTAGAAGTTATCGTTAAATTATTAGAATTCATTGTTCAGGGAGCGATAATTAATGCCCAGTTCTCATAGCTCTTGTATATCACGCCATCGTTGACTGAATCGTGTCAGTTTAGAGAAGCAGCGAACTTCCTTTTCCCTATCTTGTTCCCCATTGATTTATTAGCACTTAATGCGTTGCATCAATAACTGTCGTATTATCCTTGTCTTCATAATGGGACTCGCAGATGTTCTTTGTGGACACCGCGGTTAATGTCCTCTGCATTTCTAAAGTTTCCAATCCTAGAGGAAAAAGTTTTTTGTCTTATTGTATATATAAGCTAAGCCGCGTAATCTACTACATTAAAATATCTTACCCAGATTTTTTATAGTATTAGATATATCTTATAATAAATGCGTGAAATTTCTTTCAGTATTTATTAGTATTGTTATTGTAAATTTATGAAATCATCACAGTTGGTACTATAATATTAAAATTATTTATTTAAATATTTCTGTGATTAGTTTATCAACTTATAATTACACTAATTTATCTTATCTACTTGGTCAAGTTATACTGATTGTCTATCATGTCTATTACTTGAAGTCTATCCTGGCACGAATGATACGACCATACACAAATATATTATGAGGAAATAGGATTTTCTTTTGTGTTTAATGCCGATTTCACTTAATCATATTCGGCAAAATATAAATTAATAATTTAGAGGTTGTAGGTAAATAATTAAGAATGTATATAAATTAGAATTCCGTGTATTATATATATATATATATATATATATATAGAATTTTTTTCACTGATATTTTTGATGTCTTGTGTAAGGAGTATACATTAAAATTCAAACAATGATTTCTACATTACTCTTAGTGTGTATTTAATTCCAATAACAATTCTTAGCTTCAAATATAATTTCTTCTGACTTTATTTTGTAGTATATTTTCAGAATGAAAATGTTGTGGATAAATGAAATATAAATACATTGATAAAGGGAAAAGAAAAATATTTTTTTGATAGTTAAAACTTGAGTGTTGTATGAACTACATGAACAGTTTATACTGTACATTGGACGAATGTAAACCTATACAGATTAGATATTTATTGAAGTATTTTATCACAATATTGGATATAGCAGCTCTAAAAATGGAACAGAGCGCTCTCATTCTTCAATGGTCAAAAAATTTATGTTGAATTCCTATTTGTTTTACAAATAAGATGTCGATTAATTAAAAATTGAGGAACACAACCAAACAATATTTCTTAATCTGTCCAGCACAAAATATTTATAACCATCATCCTTTAAAAAATTGCGTTCCTCAAATTTTAACTGTTTCCAAAAGTGATATTTTGAGGCTATTGTCTTCGATGTTAAGACGAACTATTATTTTCGACTTGGAAAATGTATTTTTGACCTTTTGTTTCAATAGTGAGTCTCTAAGGAATCAAGAGCTGAATGGTTAGCGCTTGCCTTAGGTTCTGCAATTCGTAGATTGGAATCCCATCTTGACCTTTACAGTAGTTCGGAATTTACTTTAAACTGTAAGTTTAGTCCTCGTGTGCAAAAATAACCGTTGAATGACGAACAAACCAAACCTAAGAAATTAAAGAATCTTACTTGGAAATAACTATTTTTTTAACAAGAATAAATTTAAATTTTTTTTAACAAGAATAGTATTTAAACTACTAACTTTTACGAAAATATACCTTTTTGAAAATTCTTGTCACGTCTATGCTTCAGCTTCAGCTGAACAAAAAAAAAAAAAAAAAAAAAAAAACTTTAAATTCCGAATTTTTTTTTTTTTCTTCTAAATTTAAAGAAACATCTTTCTATAAAGACGGCTTGCTGGATACAAATTTGAAGTCAATTTGGCTCTGACGAACCTTTTCACACTTGATTTTTTTAAAAAAATGTTTCATTTAAACGCACATATTTGCTTTCATAAGTTATATGATCTAAAAAGTTTTAATGGAACATAGTTAGAAGTACATAATCTTTGGATACTTATTTATTATTATTATTATTTTTAAGTCTGAAATTGTTGATTAAAAACTTTAAATTTAATTGTTGATTAAATTTACTTTATACGTTTACTTTAATACTATTTTCATTTTTCTTAATGTAATTAATGATTTTTATCACATGGATTACTAAGTCGTAAATATTTCTGTACTTGTTTTCAAGTACTTAACACATGAATTCTGGATGGTTACTGAAAAATACTTTTTTTATTTGCAGAATATTTTCAACAAATCACTAACTCAATATATTTAATGCTTTACTATAATAGCCCTTTTGAATTAAAAATAAAAATATACTAAAAGATATTTTTTTTCTACTATCTTTTATACCAGGATCTGTTCTACTTTTAAAATTTCAGTATCTCTAAATGAACTTACAGCAAATTTATCTGTGATCACCGTGTGAATATATCGTTTTATCTGCATGTTTGTATTTTTTTCGGATATCGTTATTGATAATATATCATGTCTGAAACGATGAGCTGATGATAATTTCATCTAAAACTTGAATAAAATGGTAAAATCGCAGGCTAATTTCTATTTTACATCTGAATGATACCAATAATTTTTTAGAGACTTGTTATATATACTAAACTGAAAATAATTATTTTGCGTTCGTTTGAAGAAATTGTGGATGAAAATTTTAGAATTTAACTGTGTTTTGAGGGAAACTCGGATGTGATAAGGTGGTGTGAAATTAGACTAGAAAACATTAAAAATTTGAAATGCATGTTTACATTTTGTTTTACGTCACACATCTTGCAAGTTATTCTTCGAACCAGCCTGCGCTTTCTTGATCATGCTATTGATAACCGATATTTACTTGAAGTTTTTACAGAACTGATTAAAAACTGATACTCTAAGATTGCAGATGCAATTGAAAAAATGCGTATTTATTTTTCTTCTCTCTCTCTCTCTATATATATATTTTGGGGGGGGGGTTGCCAGTATTAAACTACAATACACTATTGCACAGATTCCACATAATTCGGATTTCTAAGCCCAAATAATGAAATCAGTAAAATGTTTCCCTTTTAAGCAACTTAAAAACATAAAGTGGAATTTTTCGGAAGAATTAAAGTTTCTGAATATTTATATAAAATATAGAGTTTTCCATTTATAAAATATTTTAAATTTCACTACAAATATTGAGTATTTTATTTCATGCAAATGTAAAGTATTCAATTCTCGTAAAGTGATAAGTTCTGAAAATTTAAGAAATTAGTATATTGGAACACATTTTTACCTTGATTAGTCAATTTCATTTAATCAAATTATGGCGATATTTTGACAACATTTGTATATTCCTCAAGCTTTCTGAAATCGGGCTAAACATCTGTCCTGTTCTCATTTTCTACAACTTTCAATATGAAAAGATAGTGATAGTTATTCAAATATTTATCTATATTCTAATCAGAATGAACATTATAATCAACTGCGCATACAATAAACGATAAAAATTTAAGGATTACTATTGTGAAATTAAAAATTGTTTGTTTGCTGTATACTTGCTAACCAACGCCGATTCTAGTAATGCTCATAAAACTCTTCCGTCAAAGCATATCTCTTCCATCAATCCCCATTATGGCAATTTGTATAATAATTAGAATCTACTTTGAATTGTCGTTCATGATAGAATTAGCCCTCATGTGCTAAAGAAATTATAAAATGACAAATTAAATCAAACCATTGATGCTCGTTTAATCGAAATGTTTTTGTCAAAGTTTAGGGTGTCCAATAGCGTATGGTAAATTTTGTATGGCTAAATTAGTACACGTGTATTGTATCCTTTTATTAACTGAACCTCTTGCAATTACCTATTAATTTAATTGAATGATTCCAGTCTGATCTATCTCAAGCTTTGTTATAAACCACCAAAATATTGATAGATTTAAACTAATTTATACTGTATTATTTAAAGTAATTAAAAAATAAATTCTCTATTGAACAAATTGCAGTTCTATTCGAATCACACTACTTATTTTTGTACCTAAAATTAATATAATCGTTGTAAAATCAATAGGTGTAGAAATCACATCTTACATTATTATTTCTAAAAGTAAAAAATATATAATATATCTAAAAATAGCGTTCATTACTTTTTTTAAAAAAAAACTTTTTATAAGTTTTCTTAAAATAGTAGATAAAACATTATTTCCTTTCCTTACTGTGAGTGGTTGATTTTTTAATGTGATAATTTGTCGAAAGCTGGTGTATTTCATCATAACTGATATTTAGGAATTTTTGTTATTTATTTCCAGAAAAATTATATTTAAAAATATAAGGAAATATCAAGAGCTTCAATCGAAATAATCCTGCCTGTAATTGAAAAAATTAAAAAAAATTGTTTTTCAAAAAAATGGATATCTATGTGTAAATAGCTATTATATACATGAATGAAATATAGTTTGTTATACATTTACACTTTTCATAGCAATTGAGTTACTTAAGTCCTGCTATTAGTTTCCTCCTTAAATTTGTAAATATTCACTTAAAATTTAGTTAATGTGAGTATCTCAATCTGAAGCGATTACTGACAGATCTTTTTTAATCGATTCTCCATTTCTACAGAATGTAGATGCTTAATGCCGCGGATGTAACTCTCTGTAACCTAGGAGATGTTTATCAGTTATTATAAGAACACTTCCAGAGAACAAAGATAAGAACTTCGCAGATTGAATGTTGTGTCTGAATTGCGTTTATAATACATCTTTCACACACAGCCTTTTTGCATTCCCTCTACCCCGTAATCGTCCATTCTGTTTTGATCATAAGATATTTAATTTCCTTTTTATCTAAATCACATTCATATTGGATATGTGAAGACACGTGCTTTAATTATTACCTTGAACTGATTTTTCTGATAGTCTCTTGATGGCTGTCCTTTAAGACAGCAGTTCAATACAAACTTATATTTCAGCTTGTTTACTTCAGTGATAAGGTTGTTAAATTGAGAATACAAGCTCATGGGCTTTTTCGAATGTATATCGGATTTGACAGTATATTCGCAATTTTATTTTTTTATTTGACTATCGAATTGTTTGCCTTGAAATATTTTTAATTTGCGTTTGCAATTCTCGTTTTGCAGACTGTAGAGAGAAAAATACCAAAGTGCAAATTTTTTAAAAAAATTACATTACACTGTATCTCGCCAAAATTACAATGTCTTTTAAATAATCTGATAGCATGATAGAATATCAATACGAGTGTTAGTTTGAATTGATGGTTCATTTGTTTTGGTACATTCGTTCTAATTAATTCAAAAATAAAAATGTGTTTTTATTGAAACTTGTGCAGCTTATATACTATGTCTGGCTCTATATTATATACCTCTTGTGAGCTTTCACAACTAAAATATACAAATTTATAGATGTTATAGTATAAATAAAATAACTTTGACTGTATTTCATTCATAAATTGGAATAATTTCATTATAATTTTCCATAAAAATGTGTATAGTTGAAAGTTCGAACATAAACTGAACTCAGTGGTATGACAGCCCGTGTGGGGGCTGTATTCCACTGAGTTTTGATAATTTAAAAGGCCTATAGTGCCCATTTCCGTTTTCCTATGCAATTCCATTCTCTAGGATCCTTTCGGACCCTAGAGAACGAAGCTTATGCCCTTGTTAAGTGGTCTGCCTAACGCAAAACCCCCAATATTCAGTTTCCAAGTAGACTTTCTACTCAGTTTCATCGACCTATTGATGGGGTGAAAAGCTGAATCGTCCTCGCCATCGAGGTTCGAGCCTGAGGCCTGTACCTAAGAGCGGGCTACAAAGTTAGTAAACATAAACTCTTAATTTGTTAAACTTTGATTCTGAGGAATATAACACAAAAAAGAATATCGGAAAATTTGCATGTGTGTAACGATGTGGTATGCAAATATTACGATTTTGCGAACCCACACATCATTGACAATTTTTCTGGTTACACAGTATTTAAAATATTAATAAGGACATTTTGAAAAACTGGAATTGTTCTTTCATACGATTTTTTTGTCATGCATCTTTTGTATATCTTGTGATATCAAACAAGAGAGCCGAATTCGACCTAAAAAGAATTATCGCCTTAAGAAATTGTATTTATTATTCGAGAAATCATTAAGTATAATATAGCAACAATCGTGTTAATATGGATTGATGTATGCAGTTTGAAATGACTATTCTTTAAGAGCCGTTACTACACGTGAAAGTTGAAATAATGTGCATTATAAAACATTCAAAATAGTCTATTTCACAACAATCAATATCAGCACTGTCCATTCCACGTCAGTAAGTTGTGCAGTAAAATGACCACAAGTTGTAGCAATGATTATGGTGCTTGGCATCCGAATAACATAACATGTTTTCAAATGAATTAACTTCTGCATTTGACACATAATTGAAATAAAGTTTGGAGACGCCATAGAATTTTACACTATTGTCTTGATCATCGTGGAATTTGCCTTGTACTATTATTTTAGATAGTCAAATTTCTTCATAATCTTTGTATAAATGTTACTAATACACATTGACCAATCACATCTGTGAGGTTTTGCAATCTACGCTTTCTTTATTAAGATTTTTTCTGTATTTGTGACTGCATTTCAATAGTACTATCCGCATGCTCTCGATATGTGTATAATGTATACATAAACGAGAAGAAATAAAAAAAAATTAATTCAATAAATAGATTTTAAAGGAAATTTGAAATAAGTGTCCTTTGATACTTCAAGGATATATGCGATAGCGCTTGAATCCCAATGTGACTAACTTGTATTAAATGAGGTCAAATACATTTGTTTAAAATAACCATATATTTTGGAATCGCAATGTTGGCTGGTGACAAACATTTACATTCAAGTTTAAAATCAAATTTTCTAGTTCAAATTTAAAATCAAATTATATGGAAAAGGATTTTTCGTTTTAATTTTCCTTTCATTCCCTTCGGGGATTCACGTGCTTATTTTCTATTTAAGTAGACGAGCCACCATTGTCCGAGGAATATTGCCCGTTCAATATATATGTCATGTTCTCTTATTTCTCTCATCCATCATCTGTTTTCATAGTAATAATGGTACGGTTATTTTTACATTAACATCCAGTCCCTAATTCAAGTTGGAATATAAATCTAGATTTAGCTAGATCGAGATAGGAATATGTTTCTGCATGTCTTTCCATTTGTTAACCAATTAGTCTACTTTATACGGATGGTTTTTATAATAATAATTATGTTACTATATTTATTTACACAAGTATTCCTTGTAGGTTCTGCTTTTCAGATGAATTATTTGTCTTGCAATTTCGTTTGATACTAACTTAATTATTCACCTTAATATATCTTAATCATTGGTTCGCTTTAAGTTTTACTCTAAAAATAATAAGAAAAAATTCTTTCGAAAGATAGTTTGCACCAAAGTTAACACATTTATTCAAAGTATAATTATATTTTCAAAATATTGTTGCAGGCTCACTGTATTTTAGAAAAATAAAATGTTTAAGCTATTGGAAACTTAATTTCAATTTGAAAATTTAATCGAAAATAGTCTCACTATATCAATTGAAATATTTCTCCAAAGAAGTAACTTAATAATCATATGTTTGATTATGTTAATTAAGATTCTAATATTTTAAGTTGCTATGTTGTTGATTTGACAAATTTTCACATTTCTACTTCAATTAGAAACCCCTAATATTAATATATTTTCTGATTTTTCGACTTGATGTTAAAAATTTGGAAGTCTAAATCATCTCTTGTAATTTAGTTAAATTTGTTCTTTCAAGAATATTGTTTTAGTACATAACATTGCAGATGTGTTCAGATAATTTCCATTTAATGTTTATTTCTTTTTTACCAAAACAATTATTCGATATATTTAGCTTAAATTTTTTAGTATCATTTTATTATTCTTATTACTTAATAAAAACATTGAGAAATAAAATTATATTGCACTTTATTACATACCCGTTAAATTCTCAACTTGATAGTTAGCTTATTAATAAACACATGTAGAAATTTCGAAAATACACTCTGCTTTAATTGGTTTTAAACTTTTAATTTTTACTTATAAATATTATGATTATAAATTTTATATATTCATTTCGTATTACATAATTAAAAGTTTTGAGATTTTTACAAGTTTCGTTTCGAATTTCAAATTTTTATTTCATGCTCATACGAAAGCCCTGCAGTGTTTATGGTGTGTCCTTTATACTCTATGGTTAAACAGAAGTGAAAGTGTTACTTCTGTGTCTAGAATTTGTATGCCTATTGCTTTTTTATTCATTTTCGATTTTTATCCCTTTTGTTTTTCGTTTCATGTTTCAACCTGGATGATTATCCAAGCATGCGCGGGTTCCTTTTAATATGCGTTTCCAACCATTTCAGGGAGAAGTTGGCATTCAAGCATACACTAACCTTCGTAAACAGCGCGCATTTCCGCGAAATATATCGTATTCCGCTTCTTTGACGTTTTCCCTTAAAAATAATAAATAGTAAATAATAATAAAAATTCAGCAGTAAGTGCTATTCAAAATAAAATATTTTGAAAGCTTATAAAGTGTTGGTGTTCGTTTTTTCGTTCTTTTCCATTTTCTTCACTATTTTATTCCATTCTGACTATTGTTATGTCATTTAAAAAATATATTCGAATCTCTGACACTCTAAGGCATATTGATAAGTCTTTGAAAATGCCCATAATTTACTGTTGAACTTCATCTTAAAATATTTTGTGTTTTCTTAAAGTAAATAAATGTATTACATTCCGAAATTTGGAAAATAATTTTTTTGTTTGTAAATATCTCATTGACGTTAATATAAAAAGTGTGTAGTTAATTTTAATACAGATAAAAATTTGCTTATTCAATTAGTAATATTTTTAATTCGTCTAATGCGGTCTTCCGGGTAGATTTTTCATAGAATGATATTTGGCCGTTAATAGGTTGATCTAATGATATGTTATAAGGAAAAAACCAAGAAAATCCATTAGCAGCCACTGCAAAAAATTTGTATGCAGTATTCATCTTCCGTTGTTTAACAGTGCTCGGAATCAAACACAGAATATTCCATTCTATAGCTCACACCATATCAAATCAGCAAATCAAATTTATATCTAATACTGATATCATTCGTAATTTTTAGTATAATTAAGGCAAAGAAAATTATTAATATAATGGATGTGGAAGGGCCAGTCATTTTAAATTTTGATTTTCATTTAAAGATTCATTCTGTGAACAGTGCTGCCATTCTGTCGCAAATGACAATTTAATTTTTGAAATTACTAATTAGTTATATTAAAATAAAAAAAACACTTAATTTTAGTGTATACCAGGAACTGTGCGTAAATTTTATTATTATTGTGAGCTTTAATTTTTTATGAACATTTACTTAATTTTAGCGTCTTATGAGCGGAACTGAACAAAATCGGTGAAGTACTTTGTAGTTATGAAACCAAAATATTAAATCTTTTGGTGACCAATATGTAATAATCGGGACTTAATTGTGATTTTAGTACTTACACTTTTATTGTTAATGTATTACTCAAATTTTTTACATTAAGTCTCCTTTATTTTATTATTTTTCCCCCCTTCAGGTCTTTTGCATTTTGTTTAAACTTGACCAAAAATATAATTTTAATACAAGTTGTTTATCATTGATTTCTTGGACAAAAAAAAAAAAAAAAAAAAAAAAAAAAAAAAAGGTTTATATATTTTCTTTATACAACATTCAACTAAATTCTCCATCTATAAATCTGTTTACAAACTGCTGATGTTAACTTTATGAAATTACAATTTCTTGCCCCATTTTCGATTCTATTTCCTTATTCAAAACAATTTATTAATAATAAAACAAGATGAATGTCATAAATTTTATTTTACTATAAATATCACCTGACTTTCCAGTTAACAATTTGTACAGTTGAAAATAATAAATTTTTGAAGCATTTTCATTTATTCAGTAGTATTTTTAGATAATATAAAATATTTTTCTATGCAAATAGTTAAAAAAAGAAGTAATGTGATATTTTTTAATATCACTATATCGTAAATACTGCTAAACGTTTCCGAATATAATTTTAATGATAAATTTCTTAGAAAATATATTTCTATGTTTAGCTGAAAGACGCGCTCTTCCTCTTGATTATTTGAAAAATAAATTTAATTCTTTTTTAGGACATACTTCATAACAGGTTTTTCCCTCTTCCTTTGGATTTTTATGAATTCGATTACTTGTAAGATATAATTTCAGTTAACATGCCAGATAACTTTACAAATCAAATAAATTATTTTTATATTTCTATATATTATGTTAGCATTACAGCATGGTTATTTCAGAATCTCAAATAATTTCACTCTAGACCTGTATGAAGTCTACCTGGCTGGCAGCTGATAGGTTACAGCTCTGGATTTCGATTGAATAGTTCGTGAGTTCGAGTCTTACTTCAAGCATAGACGTTTGTAGTGAATGTAGACTAAATCCATTTGAAATTGTAGGTCCTGTCGAATCAGCCCTCTTGTGCAAAATGACCGTTGGGCGACAAACAAAAACAATGTCTGTAAAATATAATTTCTGTAATTAATGACAATTCAATAATCTGCAGTTCTTTAAAAAATTTAAAGATTACAGCAAATTTATTTCCTAAATTTTAACCTTAACTTATTCCAAACAGCTTTGAAGTATAGAAAATAGTTTCAAATTGTATTTTAGTGTATGAAGTTAAAGGAGAAAAATATTTATAATGAGAAAGAATTTATTGATTTAGGATTTCTCTCTCTCTTAAAAAATTAACTGGAGTTAAAATGCAATAATCAGTCACTTGTTACCTAGCAAATGAACAGGATTAGCATGTCCTGTTCATTTGATAATCATTAAGTGAAAAGTGAATATCCATCAACAAATTGTATAATGCAGAATCACTACTGTCATTTTCAAAAATTTAGCGATTTAAATGAAAATTAGCATTTTTAATCTCAATGGATGCTAGATAATAAAGATTCGTAAAAGTAGATAATTAAGATTCGTAAAACTATTATTATTATTTCATTGATTTTTTTATTATGTTATACATTATCAAAGTTAACATACTTTCTCATTTCATTAATTTGTAATTATTTATTCTGTAAATCTTCCCTGTTTTGTACAAAAATTTTTGATTATAAATTGAAATTTTGGATGCATTCGCATACAATATTGTCTAGTAATTACAATATTTCTTAAACATATTTTTCCCTCTTTAAAATTAAGAAAAAATTCTATTAAAAGTTGTATTACTAATTTATATTTTATACAGAATGTATTAACGGGAGGTATTAGTATAAATATATTATATTATGTATCTATGTTAATTTATTATGATAACACTACAGAGGGAAACAATTTTTAGAATTTTTCTTTTCGAACCATATGTTATGAAAATATTTATAATTTATCTCTAGAAGGATTGGGTAAATCATAGTTTGTAAGGAAGCTTAATAATAAAGTTAGATTTATTTCACAGATTTGAAACATAATTCTGAAATTCAAGTAATAATAAAGCTGGTAGTAAAAAAGCTAGTGCGTCAAAATTTTAGTGGTTTTATATCTCTGTAACTGAATATGCTCGCAGGTCTATTATCGTCTGTTTTGAACAAAGTCGAAAGAAAGTATTCGGATATAAACTTTTAAGCATGTTTGGAAAGTAATCAGTGCTGATCTTTATCACTAATGTGAGGAATGCTCAGCTAGTGAGTGAATACTTAACATTTTGGCTTCTTTCAACAACTCCATGTGTGTGTTCGAATCTTATCTCTGCGTGGGTATTTGTTGTGTTTTGAGTTCCAATTTAAACCTAGTCTCTTGTGTTCATAATGTGACTATAGACTACCCAAACATTGATAGAGAACTCTGAAAACAGTTCCATAACCTCTGGTAAAGTCGAAGTATCAACTACCTTTAAATTGTTTGATAACACATGCTTGATAGGATAATAACTTTCTGAAAATGGTAAAATGGAATTCGAATATTATAACGTATTATTTTTCAGTTTTTTAATCGGTTTTCTTGTTTATCTGAAATGAGCACTTTTATTTCGTTTATTTTTTCAGTCTTACTTTTCCTCGTGGAAAACAGGACTATCAAGTTGCATGCTTTGTGAACCTTTCGCGAGGAGGGACAGGTGTGGCTTTGTTCATTGTTATCTGAGAATTCTAAATAAAGTATTGTTTTCGAAATTCTCAGACACACCCGTATCTATATTACCGTGTATGATTTTATGTTAACCACTTATAATAATATATTCAGTAATTGCCTTACAGTTTAACAACAATCATTTTCTTCCCTAATTTAAAATTGCTTAAAAAATAGCTGATTTCTCTCCCTGTAAAAAAATAATCGTACATGGAGCACACACTAATAAATTGTTCACACTTAAAATTGTATCATAATTGAAAATTTTTAAATAGAAAATTGTTGAAATTCATTCGCAATAACATTAAGAGGAGCTGTATAAGAAAATTATGAATATGAATAAAATTGTTTTGTAAAATTTGAATTCATACGTTGAAATTTATAACTCAAGAAAGTAGCATGGAATTTTTTTAATTAATTTTTTTAGCTCCTGCCTTAGCTCTTGCTTTGATTAATGTATATTTGTATATTTTCCACCATATAAATGTCAACCTGTTTTTGTTTTTAATACAGCCACAAATGCTGTGCAGAAATTCTGATCTTCGCAACGTAGAAACAATATTCTATAAAAGTATTCTGATAATAGTACCATACAATTTTTTCAACGAAGGACCAATTAAATAATATTTTTAAATATTTTCAATTAAAAATTTCTTGTTTCATAGTTATAGCAGACTGTTTCGAATAATTGAAAGGGTAACCCGGAACAAAATAATCCTAGAATTTTAAAGAGGTTGAAAATACTTGTGCAATAATATAGTATCAATGTGTTTTTAAAAAGATTAACATTCCAGTTTCATTAAAGTATTATATCCTCAGCGAAACTATTTTACTTATATAATTCTCTATTTAATCATTCACTAAGTTCATCAGCTCTAAAATTTGATGCTACATCTTTCTATACTTTCTTCTGTTCGTATTAACATTATTTATCATATTAACATTATAATTCTAATAGCGCCCTTGAATTCTGACATGAAGGCAAAAACGAACTTGTGACTTAGATAATCTCTAAGATTCATATTCAGTTTTATGAAATTGGTCGATCTTAAGTAATTTTTTAAGCGCATACTTTTTGAATTCAGCAATTTTATTCTCTCGAGCAAGGAAATATATTTCTACAAGGCAACATTTTATGTTTATCTCTTAAATTCGGTGTTTGAAGATTATTTTGAAATGGTCGGCATTTTCTCGATGCTGTAAACATGATTTTGTCATTTATTTTCTCTAACACATTAAATTATTATCAATTTTTTTTAAAAATCTTTTGTGCTTCATTTTTGCTTTATTTGCATGTTTAATCTCAGAAGACTTGCCATTGTATTGCATCATTTATTTCGTTACACATTTGGAAATTTAAATACCTACTTCCCACACAAGACAATCTATTCGCTTACTTGATCAGAATTTTTTATGCATATTTATTTCTACGGCTTGTTGGAGGAATTGCTTGGCGTGTTTTGTTTTTGTTTTATAAAAAGGTACTGGTTTCTTATGCTTGACTTGTGCTTTGAACAAATGATGCATTTAGTCTATTTCGATCATTTTTTTCGCCAAATCAAAAGTATTGCATTTTGAATCTCTTAAAGGCCTATATTTCTTTCCCAAATATATAATGTGTTTTGCTATAGTAAACAATATTAAACGATTTAATATATTCTTTTTTAAAACTACAGAGGAAAGGCTAAGTTACTGCCTTGTTATTTACTATCTTAATTCATTATCTATAATTCCGCAATTTTTAACTATTATTTTGCTTAATATGTATATTTAAAATTTGTTTTGATTTGAGATCAGTAACCTCGTAATTCTCGAGAAATTTCGGAAAAAAATTTTATTTGATATTTTTTCAATTTAAGTCTTAAATCACTTTATATTGATATAAATATTGTATTTAATTCTATTCTTGTTTTAAAAAAGTACAAAATTTATTTAAAGATTATTAGCCGTACTTTGTTTTTTTGATTCGCTGTTAATGTAAGATTTCCCAGTTTATTCTCTGGTCAAATGTAGTAATTCAAAAATGCTTATATCTATCTGCCTTTGAATTAAATGATCTCTTATCGTTTTTGGTAGCAAATCGCGTTGAAAAAAGTGTTTAATATATTCTGATTCATTTTGCGCCCCAATAATTTCATATTTTAAAAGATATATTTCTGAATATTTTTAAATATTTTACTGGTTTGAATTTTCTATGCAGCATAGGTTTTATATATATATATATATATATATATATATGTATGTATATATGTATGTATATATGTATGTATATATGTATGTATATATGTATATATGTATGTATATATGTATGTATATATGTATGTATGTATATATGTATGTATATATGTATCTATGTATATATGTATGTATATATGTATGTATGTATATATGTATGTATATATGTATGTATATATATATATATATATATATATAATTTGGTAATTATTTGCTGGCTAATGACGGCTTATTTTGATGTTTAATCTTTTCTAGGGAAATTGAATGCTGATTTATATTATTAGTTAAAAAGAGTAAAGAGCAATGTCATTTTTGTGCAATTTTGTCATTGATCCTTCTTTTAGTTCTGTCTTTCAAGGACAGGACTTTAAAGGACTACGTTTCTCATTGTAACTCAAATATCGTCCTTCTCTTTAAAAAAAGAAAAAAGCTCAAGGCCGTTAAAAAAGTGAACTGGTTTCTTCTGAAAGGGAATTAATTTTAAGGAAATGAAAAGCAGCTGACTCAACGTGTAAAATAAGCAGTTAGCGTTCGTTAGCTTGACGTTGTAATGCACAACAACCTTAGGTTTTAAACTTTCATTTGATGTGTTTTAAAATAATACTATCAAACATTGTTTGATGGAAATTTTGACATAGATGTTTTTGAATTTTAAGTGAAAAGGGTATCACTGATGCTATTTTAAAGTTGGGTAGATTTATTTATTTTAATATTTGTTTTTGCTCCTTTATGTTTTTACTTCGGTTCAACTCAAAAGCTCTGAAATTCTTCAGTCAAAAAGTCCTGATACTTAATTTCTTTTCAGGTTATTCTAGAAAGTATGATTGTTTATAATAGTTTTAAGAATTCGATACCTGCATTCACGAGTTAATTTTTAAAAAAAATGTGTCTATTATTAAAGAATGTTATGCTGTGAATCACAGAAGAAAAAAAATTTTTCGTCATTACTATGTTTTTCTTTCATAATAAATTTGATTATAAACACATTTTTCTTTGCTTTTATTTCGAGAGAATGACAATTTTAGGATTTATTAAATTGTTTTTTAATCATAGAAATCCTACAAAAATATGTCTGAAGTGCTATTTAATTATAAATAATATTGAAAATCGCCACAAGGTACAATACAACAGAAAATAAGTAATGCCTTTTAAATCTCGTTATTTATATACAAGCATGTTTCATGCTTGAATTAAGTTGGAAAATTCATATTTAAAGTGAAGCCTTTCGCGTAGCTACATTAAGAAAAAACTCTTGAAATTGATCTTATATTTTTTTATGTTTAAAAAAAAATATCTCGGAAAGCCATAGAGGAAAGAAAATTTATTACGTTCATTTCTGCTAAAATGTTTCAAGAAATTTTAAAAATTGTTACAGAGGTCAATCTTAACTCAAAAAATTATTGAATGAAGCCAACGTGCAAATAACGATTAGAAAGTAAACAAGTAGTCTATCTCCAAATTAATCCAGACTATTAATATACACTCTTGCTGGACCACCCAAAATGCAAAGCCGTGGAGGAAACATAAAATTATTTGAAATTTACATCAATAGGCTTGCGAGGATGGAATATGCAAATCATCAGCATTACTGTGCATGCGCACATTACGGCGGTTAGTGCTGCCTGCAAAAGGGTAAAATTAAATTAAAAAGAAAAATTGTCAATTTAAAGTACAGCATTTTCTCTCCCAGCAAGTTAGACATCGGGATTCTTTCAAGCGAAATTCTGATTCGAAATCTTTATGTTAAAATGTTAATATTTTGTACTCGTGTGCTAATATGTTGATGCATTTATAATTGTAAGTACTTTTTTCGTACGAGGACAAAAAATACTTATTTCAAAATGAAATATGTTATAAAGCTTCATTTTGAATTTTTCTTAAAATAATTGCTATTTTTTCCTCGTATTCCATTACTAGAAAAGGGGATGGTATAAAAAGTAAAGCATATTCAACCCAAAGATGCTTCGACGTTAATGAATGAGTTAAATTACATTACAATTTTGTGTTTAATTTCATTTAATTACACATTTTATTTATTCACCCACTTTCTTAGAGTGGTTTAGAACTAAGTCTGCGTATCCTTAGCAACTGGTAGATAATACAGCAGGCGGGTCACCTTTTGCTTCTAATCAAGTTCAATGGCCGTCCTTCTTTCCGATTTCAACATCCATGTTTATATCCGTCTGAAATTTTTATTTAATAAATCAATCTCATTATATGTCACATTTATCAACATTATCTTTAAGAATACTTTCCTTTTCAGAATAGTGTCATAATTAACTTTAGTTATCAATCTAAGCAGTGTACCACCTTGAAATGTTTATGTGAAGTTTTTGAATGATTTTATTTATGTATCTCAAATTCTTTTATTTCGCATAAAAATTTGTTGAATTATTAACTAAATAATGAAATGCTTGTTGCTCAAGAAAATAATGGCACAGCATAAATATTCTAACACAGATGACAATTTTCTCTGCTATTTTTAGATAGTTTATCGCTAAGAAACTTATTTTTTCCCATTAGTATCTTTTGAAAGACAGATGCGTGCACCTTGATTTGTGTATGCGTTTGAAATTCCTATTGTTAAAGTCATATCTAATATAAATTTAGTAATTAACTTTTAAAAAAACGAATAAATAATACGTGTGTTTTTTTTATTTTGCATACTTTACATTCACTTTACAACGAAACAAACTCATATTATGTTGTATAACTTATAATCAGTTATATAGTCAAAGTGAAATTAATACCAAGCGAGCCTCTCGCTCTCTTTTTTTTTTTCCACTTAGAAAACATTGTTGCATGCGTGTAGTGACACTGGCACGTAATTTATAGTTTTCACCTGAAAGTTCAGATATTTCGAAGCCAAAAGTTGTTCATCACTTCGATTTCCAAACTTTTATTTCCTCAAAAGAGGTCTTTAGAACTTACCAGAATACACCACGATCACTTCTTATAGCCCTTGGCGACGTTTTCGAGAATGTTTTTTAATTTTTTTTTTTCTTTGAAGAATTGTAATGTAATTGCTCTCTCTCTCTCACACACACACACACATTTTGTCTTGTTGAGCGGTGCGAAAGATAAGTTTTTCAGCGTTTCTCTGCCGATTTCTGGGGCAATAACCGAATTTGAACTGTTGGATCGGACGAGTGAGGGAAGAAGGGGAAAAAATGTTGGTAACTCTCATTTCGCTTTAGGAAATTTTACAGCTCTATCCCCTTTTCTCATGCTTTGGTGTGCTCCTTTCGATTACGTCGCTATTTTTATAAATGTAATGCCGTTTATTAAAATGTTAATGGTTTTCCTGCATTCTATCACATCCTTTTCGTTTGCTACGAAATGGCTTTTTCTTATTTTAGAACGGCCATTTGTTTACAGTAATGTGGATGTTTCATTTTTCTGTTATTTCTTTCATTAATGCGTCTTGATATTAATAAGTATCCGATTCTAATCCCTCATTTGTTTCATTAACGGAAAGTTATTCATTGAACTTACCAGTAAAGTTAATCACGTCTTATAAATGAATGGGAGTGTGCGATCAATTTAATATTTCAATCAAGCTTTTTTTTCCCCTGCAGATTTATGGAATTGGAAACATTGTACTGCATTATAAATAAAATGAAATATATATATTACAAATTTTCATTTTAAAATAAAATATTAAATATCTTTTTTTTTATTTTTTAAATTTTTAGTTTTTTAAATTTATTTCCAGTATTGAAATATAATGACTTTAACTTAAATAATTTTTTCTTCATTGTCATGATTCCACATTTGTGTAGTTTCTTTTATTGATAATTGCTCTGTTTGCAAAAACTGGAGATGAGAAAAATATCCTTGCTTATATTTAAATCGTGGGGCTTCATAGACGAGTAATAATAATAAAATATGCAATCATATTGTGTAATAATTAAAGTACTCTAAAATTAATATATGGTAATAAATTAATTTTAGAGTACTTTAATTAAAATAAATTTAAAAAATTATGGAATTTATTTTTTGAAAGAAATATAATTAACAATTTAATTTAAGCTTATAATTGTAAAGGTGTAAAAATTACATTTAATTTTATTTAGTTGCCCCTGTGGAATTGATTTTTATTTTGTTTTACCAGCCATTTTATCATTTCTTTTGAATGCAAAAATTATTCAAGTTTATTAAAAGAGTAAGATGCATATGAAAAAGAAAATTTAATCATTATAAAAAAATAAAAACTCCCCCCCCCTATGAATTATTTTAATCAAAAAAATTTTCTCTGCTCATATAAATGACATTAGAAATGATATAGATAAATGTTTGGAAAATATGCACCAAAAATTGATGTATTCCTATTTAAAAAAAACACAATGCACCCAAGTATTTCTTAGAACAAGTTTTACAGTTTGTGATTAATGCTCTCTTGTCCATCAAGTCAAAGAATTCTTGACAGTTATAAAAATAAATTAAATATTTCTATAAGGAAAGTGAAATTTGTTCATGTCCATTCAGAATCCACATACTGTATGGACATGAACAAGGTAAAAATTTAACTGCAAATGATTGTGATACAAAAAACAATAAATCAAAGAAATTACTACAGGTGAATTGTAGATGTTTTTTATATATCAGATTGATAAATTCAGTTCTTTCTTTTTTATTACTGAATGGGAATCTGATATTACTACTCAAAATAGAGAAATAGTTTTGCTCATTTATCTTTATGACAAATAATTAGTCAAAAAAGGAATATATATATATATATATATATATATATATATATATATATATATATATATATATATATATATATATATAGCTCATCCAACCCTAAACGATCAGAAATTTCTGTCAATTTCAATGGTTTAGGAATCAACTGTCAAAATCATACCCAGGGGTATTCTGAACCTCAAAGTTTTAACATATTGAATCCACTTCATGAATGCTAACTTATATATTGATTATATAATAAATGTGTATATCATTCAATTTTTATTGTTTGCAACTTGTAGATTGTTCATTTTAAATATATAATTGAGCAATTAATAAAAATGAATTTATTAAACCACTGTATTTTTTGTATACAATAAGTGTAAAAAATTTTTAATTTGTTAATAAAATTGTTTTTAATTATATTTAATAATTGCATTTTTTATAGTCTATAACTTAATAAAATTCAATTTCATTTGCACAAATGAAAAATATATAATTATTTGTTTCTTTGATATTGCCGTGACTTATATATCATTTCTCATTATTGCTATAAATTTTATATTTAAGACAAAGTAAATTTATATTACTAAAATTTGCAATTTTATCTATTTTCATTATTGAATACACAATTTATTTTTAGAATATTTAGATCATTAAATATATAAGAAAACAGTATACAAGATTAATTATATTATGTAACTATTCTTTTGTAAGTTAATATCTTGTGTGATCTGTATAAAATTATTATACTAATAAATTTTTGTATTGTGTGTGGGGGGGGAACGTCAGTTTTTGATTTTTGTATTTTATTTTGTTAATATATTGTACAACAAAGTTCATTATTGCATTGGACATACTATTTCATCTTGATTAACATTTTTCAATATTCTCAAATATAACTGTTTTTGTTTACTAAAATTGCTGAAAATCTAATGGTACCTAAATTATGCACTATTGTGTAAAAACTTATTTCAATTTATGCAAATAGTCCCTGTTATGAAAGGGAAAAAAAAGGAATGTTTAAGTATTTCTTGACTTTTTATTAAACATTTTTTATATATAATTCTATGCAATTTAAAATATTAAAATTTTTTAGCATAAAGTTAATAAAACTTTACCCAAAATACTCAATAAATGCTTTTTTTTTTTTTAGGTCTTGAGCTTACCACAAAATGGTATTAATCAAACCTATGGCTTTAGCCTCTCAAATGTTGAAGCAGATGGACCACAAGGTAGCTTCGAATGTCTTCGACAAGTAGGCCATAGGTAGATATTTTATTTTTAACCAAGTTGTTTAATATCTTTTAATTATTTTTACCGAATGGTGCAATATTATAATTTAATTCATGTTGTGATGAATTTAAAAATCAACCCTAATGCAGGACTTGTCTTTTTGACTTTCATATTTCATTCCTTAATAATAATATACTTTAAACTTTCTTAAAAATATTAACAGTTGTAAACTTAGGTATGTTTTCTAAAAGCACAAGTTTCCTAAATCTTGAAAGTTAAAAATTTTGTAATCTAAAAAAACAAAATTATTTTCTGCATAAATAATTAATAATTATTAGCAATTAGATGCATGAATTACTTCAATGAAAATATTAATGTAAATCTATATTTTGCACATAATGCTTAAGATTAGCTGTTTTTATTATTATAAACATAAATTGCTTAACATATTTTATTCATTCCTCAAAGTTTTATTGTAAATTTAAAGCTGTGTATTAATTTTGTCTGTTGCTGAAATTTTTTTTTTTATGTGCCAATTTGGTTTATTGAAACTATTCTATAGTATGACAATTTGAATTGTTTTTAAATCTGATTTTTTCATGTTTTCCCTTCCACAATATATTTAATAACAAATAATAATAATAAATATTAAAAATGCTTAGTTTTCAAAAATAAAAAAAATTGTGAAATCATTCATTTAAAATATTTTGATTACCTAAATGAAATTTAGGATTTTGTAAATTATATGCTTCCTGAAAATATATTTTTCTTAATAAAATCTTGATGCTTTTGTGTGTCTGTTGAATAGAGCAATCAAATGTATGCTGTTTAATATTTTGATTTTAAAAATTTTTGTAGTCATTTCTCAGTTGTTTATCAATTTGATAAAAAGAAATAATTCTTAACATCTCATAAGAGACTTTTTTCTTTTCAAATATAAAACTTTTCTCCCAAATTTAAAAATAATTAAAGAATAAATTTTTCCTTTTTGGGTTCATCTCAGAAATTTTTTTTTTTTATTAATTTTTACTAGTGTGAAATAAGCACTGTTGAATTGTAGTATTTAAATTGTACAATTCAATATTACTGTAAGAAAACCTCATTTACTTATTTAAACACCAAAGTTTTGTCAAAACTTATTCAAAACTCTTTAAAGCAACTAAAATAAAATTCATAATAATTATTCTTTGCCTTTCCATCATGTTCTCTTGGTCCATGTATTTATTTATATTGATCTGAAATAAAAGTTTAAACTAAAAAACTAAAGTCTTTGTCATAATAACCTCTTCAGGCCAAGGCCTACTGTTTCCGATCTTAGAACAAAACCTCATATCTGTGCTTTGGGAATACAATTATCTTCAGCATTTTTTATGTAAGAGAATTTTCATTACATAAATAATGTCATATGGGTTACTTTTTTTATGCAGATCTTTCTTTATATTGTTTATTAAAAACCTCAGTCATGTTTACTTAATTTTTTGTAACTTTAATTTTTTATAATATTTACTAATTTGTGGCCAGGGCGAGGCTGGTAGCTGATCGTTTATATTCTGGCTATCTAGTAAGTTGCGATTGCAAGTTTTTATTTTCCTGATAAAAATTGAATAATGTTAGTTATAAAAAAACATTCTATAACATTGTAATAAACAAAAGGTATTACTTGGAGAAATCTTGGAAAATTGCTGACACATGCATGCCATGAGCAAACTATTTCGCTTTGATAGATGTATATGTAAATAGTCTTTAAGTAGAAGAAATAATGTTTACTTAAAAGATAAATTGAATAATGGAATGAATTCACAAAGGATTAATCAATATTGATGAAAAATTGAGAATTCTCAATTTTTGTCATCATTTACTTATTAATGGGAGAGATCAATCACTTTTTAAACCTAAATTCTTGCATGTGTTTGCTTGTTTTTTT
>JAPDSC010003664.1:0-10086 GCA_026290005.1 Latrodectus geometricus | reverse complement strand
CGAAAACAATTTCCAGTTAAACTAAATTGAAGGCGAAATTGTTCTTTATTTTTTTTTAATATTTTTTTTTACCGCCAGGCTTTTACATAACAACTAAAATCAATAAGGTTCATTACATTTTAGCTCTAACTTAAAGATTAAACGAGAAAACGTTTTCAATGCGTTTTTATAATAAGAAACAAACATGGAACCCCCAATGCCATCAGAAATAATGTATTATTGTTCGGAACATAGTTTTAGGTATTGAAATGGTTTTCGGTTCTGGCAACGAATGTAGCAGCAGACGATAAAGAATGGAGTCTGATGAATATTTAATGCATTCAGATGACGTTCTTCAAAATGGATTTTAAGGTAGGGGAAATTCTGTTTTGAATTCTTTTTAAATAACATTTTTACTACTTTTTATACTGTGCCCAGAGATTGATGTAGTCTTTGTAACGTAAAAATAACAGCAAGAAAGGAATGTTTTCTATTTATTTTCAATTTACTTTAGGCCTCAAGTTTTAATAATTTTTTTCCAAAATATATATTCACGTAGTTTGCTTTTCTTCAATTTTTATGTATAAAGGTTTCGGGGGAAAAATTTTTTATTCAAAAATATTTAAATCGTTTTTTGACTTTCCTAAATGTTTAATCTACGAAAATTACGAATTTAAATAATACCTTTTCGTATCCGTTTTTACATATATTTATGATCAGTGTGTGATTTATTGCATTTACTAACGAAGACAGGAATATTAGTAAGAAAATAAACGAAACAAAGGAGATGTCATTAAATTACAGAATATACATTGAATAGAGAATATACATACATTAAATGTGGAACTCGAGTAAGATTCTAGTTTTGTGCTATATTGTTTCAAAATATTATTTTAATTCTTTAAATGATCTCATGGAATTTCTCCATTTATATTTCGATCACATTTTTTGTTTCTAAATAGTTATAGTTATGTCAAGCAACTATTTTACAATAATTTACACAACTAATCTATTTAATTAATATCAATAATTTATAGTATTATCTTAAAATCATAAGTAATATTTAAGAAACCTATGCAAACTCCATGTTTCCTTATACGTTATAAGTGATACCTAAGAATTCCTGTTCATACCCATAAATTAGAAACAGATAACATTTCACATTCCATATCACTAAATACTTTAATTATTATTATTTTTTGATAAAATTTACTTTTATGCATTATGTATGTAGCAAATTTCTAATGTTTAATGGATATGCGATTTAAAAATGTTTACACTTAATAATATTTAATTTATTAGAAATTGGGTAAAACTATACTTTAGGGTGCCCTTTGGCAAACTTGGCTTTTTTTTTTTTTTGGCACCATTCCTGTTCGCACTGATTACAGCGCAAACAGGTAACCAATCAGATAAACCAAATAGAGCCCCGACTGGACCAATCAGAACACGAGTCGGTTTTGCCCAGTTTGGCGATCAATCGCGATCACAACTTGGCTAGAATCAAAGGGGTACCCTAAAGTAGAAGTCTAACCAGAAATTGTTTATATGATCAACTACAAGGAATATCTGTTAATAATACAGCTAAACAAAAGAACATGTTCGTGTTTGCAATATTATCATATCTTTCTTTTATATTAATTTCTTCAAAAATTTATTGTTTTTAAAATAAACTTGCAATTCATTTAATTCACCAATGATTTACTATTGTTTGATGCTTTTCAAAGTTTGGCACTTTTAAAAATTCAATTTTAATAAAATAATGTAAAATATTAAAAACTAAATTTTTACAGAAAATTAAAATTGGACTTTGATTATTATTATTATAGACCAATTGATAATAATGAAACACCCGAGTCAGTTTCTTACGCTTATGTCTTTCTTACTCATCATTTACAGCATCATTGCTTATTCAGTCGCCAAATTTAATTGAAACAACCAAATCAAGCAAAATATAATTTGACTCTTGTCAAATTTATCCAGTTGCGTATATACTGCCAAAAATTTGATAATGAATTATGAGGTATTACTGTAAAATATTGGATATTTTCTACAAGATGAAACTTGATTCAGGATATTCTAATATCTTGAATCTAGTTTCAGTGTGTGTACACTACATTCTTCAATGGTCTACTACCTTCAATGCTATTTCTTTTAAGAAATCATCGTAATCTCAAGAAACATTTACCAATCAATAATAAATTAAGAAATAAACATTGAATCAAGAATCAATTTGGCTGCATTAAAATTTTATTAATTACAAAAGAAATATTCAAACATTTTACAATGTAAAATATTGAAATTTAGGCCTAATATCACGTGGATTTTAATTAATATATCTTATAGAAAAATTTGAATTTAGATACATTGTGAGCGTATCTGTAATGATCCCTTGTTTCCAACAACATGATCTTATAGAATATTTTGGTTACCAAAATAAACTGAAATTCACTGAATCTATCAGTCAATGATTTTATCCTTTTCAAAGTATTTAATCATATAAAAATATTAGGCCGATATCTTTAAATAAGAGATCATAATTCATTACAATATGAAAAAAAACATACATACAAGTACAAACAATATGAAAAAAAATTATATCTGATTGATAGGTACGCCATTATATGCCACTTTATTGATCTTGGCTTTATCGTCACTCTTTCAAAAGTCATTGGCAACTTTTGAAAGAGTGGCGATTTTTATAAACTTCTTATAACACTTCATATCTTCAGACATTGTAAAACTATAATCAAAACTTTCATGAACAGTAGTAGTTTTTATTCAATAAAGGCACCTTAAACATCATCATAAAATAAAGGCAAAACTGCAAATAGTAAAAATTAAAATAAAAAAAAATCATTGCCTTTTGTATTAATATCTTATGTTATTAAATATTAACTGCCTTTGCATTTATTAATATATAAATTTCATTAATATATTAATAAATGCCAAGGCAGTTAATATTTAATAACATAAGATATTAATATATTAATTTCATTAATATACTCTGCATTTATTATATATTATTAATATATATGCATTTATTAATATATTAATTTCATTAATATATTAATAAATGCAAAAGCAGTATATTAAAATCTTAAAAAATTGTGATTGATTTTTTTTTTGGGGGGGGGGGACTTTTAAGGTAGGCGAAAGCAAATGAATATGTAAAATGCTATATATATATATATTTTCAACATTATATATAAAATCTCTTAGAGTTTAAATGATTCTTTGTTTTCTATGATCTTTTAATATATTAAAAGTTTATATAATTAACAAAAAATTCCAAATAATTTTTTTTTAGTTATTTTAGTTTAACATTCTTTTTGAACAAAAAATATTTAATACTTAATCCGCATTTTAAGCATTTCATATTCAGTACTTTCTAAAAAATAATTATAATTAGAAAAAACAAATTATTTTCCCTGTATCTATTTATTACACATTTTGTGAATGTGTTTCCGTCGCTAAGTACCCTTTTAAATGCTCATTTCGGAGATTTTAGTGCCAATAAATCCGAACTTTGATGATGAACATTTTGGAATGGTGATGAGTAAACCTCATTCCAGAACATTCCATGAACAATCAAAAATTTTTTCCCTTTTATTTTATTTCTTTTGTGTATTAAAACAGAATTTCGCATAGGCAGAGGCCTAGGCTAATTTAATTCTTATGTTACAAATTTTTAAAATAAATTAATTTATTACAAAAATTAATTAATATAATTATTAGCAATAATTAATAAATTTATGAAATAAATTGTTAATAATTATTTATTAATTTTTATTTATTTAAATTTAATTAAAATTTATTAAATAATTATTAGAAATAATAATTACCGAATGAATTTAACAATAATTGAGTGTTTATCAGAATTGTTTTGAATTTATTGTTGTTAATAATTAAGTTATCATAACTATTATTTTTAGTTCATCATATTGAGACTATTAATTAGCATTTTATAAAATTCATTTTAGTACAGCATAGTATAACAAATAACGGTGAAAATGTGCTTTAGGTCCCCTACTTGTTGCGTTTTTGAATTCACCGATGCCATGACGAAAATTCTACCGCTATTTCAAAGGGAAACTTAATTAGCGACCAATGAAAAGTCTAAAACAAAAGAGTAATTAATGAGCATGCGCGAAAAAGCGCTTGAAATTCGCGAGTTTGCGAAGTAGGGGACCTAAAGCGCAATTTAACCTGAATAACTATAAATCACACATACAATTAAATATATTATTTAATTAATTATTATTTTTAATTGAGTCGCTCATGTTGGGAAAAATGGTAACAAAATAATAAATAGAAAATTGAATTATTCAGAAGCCAATATGGTGAAGTCCGTTTTGCGAAATTAGAGTTATATATATATATATATATATATATATATATATCTTTTATACTTGTTACTTCACATTTTACAAGTCACGCACTTTTCTTTATAGCTTCTGAATTTGATACATAATAATTTCAAAAACCATTAATACCACAGAAACCATAAATCCACTTAATGCAAAATGACCAAGAAATTGGTAGTAAACGAACAGGAATTTTGATAACTGGTCTCAAATTATTAAAAATGTATAAGTTCTGGATATAAGTATGCAAAATTAAATAGAATACAAACTGAACAAAATATCAAAATAAAAATAAGCTAATATTTCTTGCTCAGAGATTTGATAATTTTTAACGACTTTGTAACAGTAACATAACTTTTTCTCAAGATCATAATTAAAAGTTTGTGCTAATTTAATAATTATCTGACATAAACATAAAGTCCTTGTCATTTTTAGTAGTTAAAAGGTATAAGTTTTTAATATAGTATAGGAGGTAGTTTAACTACCAAATGATATTGTAAAGCATTTTAATATCCACCTCTAAATGTTTTCTTCCTGAGCACTTTTCAAAGTGAAATGTAATCATACGTAGTGAGTGAGAAAATCAGGATAACGCCAAGCACTCTTGCCGATAGACGTGTGTGAGGAAGCGCAGGGGTTCAATAGTGCCTGGAATCGAACCAAGGACCTTATTCTAGGAAGAGCGATGTACTGCTACTAAGTCAGGTTGATTCAGGTCATAAGACTTAAAGCGTTTTTAACTTTCTAATTTTTTTCCAACAAAGATTTACATTTTTATTCACTCATTTACATGCAGAATTTACATTTCTGTAGAATCTATCTTTAGAAAAATGCTTTAAAGCACTTTTTTGGTCAAATTAATAAATCAAAAATTTTAAAAATCAGTATTAAAAACATTAATTTTTTAAATGAATGATTTTGAATTTAACCTTATAAATTTCCTGGTTGCTATGTCCTCCAGGTGAAATGATACTTCTGGGGTAGTAGGTCAAGTATTAATGGTTCTTTTGCTCGATTCCTGCTTCTAAACTGTCACTAGCTGGTACAGCCCAGCTTATTGTTTGATACAAAGAAATATGCTGATGCAACAACAACCCCAAAGACTTCAATGTTATTATTGGTAGAGGCCCCTTTGTGCTAGGTACCGGAAAATATGCTGTTACAACTACAATCTTGTTGATTTCTGAGCCACGCTGTTATAAACTGTGCAGAATAACAACATAAATCCCAATAACAAAGTATTTAACCCATCATTTTATAAAAATTTTGTAAAAATATTTTTTAAAAAAAAGAGCAAAGCAAGCACAAATTACAATCTAAAAAAATAATGTAAACATTAGAGCAAAAATTAGTTGTTTATGTAGGTGAAAAAAGACAGCAAAATGTTTCAATTTTTTTTCATTATAATTGCTGATTAAATGGACTAATCATATAACGTGTTTTTTCGAGTTATAATGATATCATTTAATATTAGTAATCGGCATAACACACATTTCAAGCGAGATTTTGAGTTCTGCCACGTGTATACTTATTTTTAATGGTTCAAAATCCATTTTAAATTTTAATCACCAACCGAATTGGTTTTTATGTACAATGAATATGTTTATAGTACATCGTGAGCTTTGACAGCAAACAATGGTTACCATTATAAGTTAAAACTTGTTGCAAGACATTTTATGAAGCCTTGAATATTTTTATAACATCCATAGAATGTTTTATTGACGGTAAAATTTTTATTGGTAGAACATGTAGTTGCATTAAAGTATTGAAAGGGAGAAAAACCTAGAAAATTCTCAAGCATCTACTTTACAAATGTGCATGGAAAAAACAAAAATGAAACAAAAAATATTTCTCGTGATTAAATAATGATTTTAGAGCAATTTCTTTTAGTATAATGCGTGTGTTTCTCTCTAGAACACAGTGGGACTCCATATTTAAAAATTGAATAGTATAATAAAACATATTCAATATCTACTTAAAAGAGATTGTGGCAACATGCGTACACGTTGCCACTGAACCATTTACAAATAACTGGAAAAATATATAATTTTAATAACCAAATATTGGCATCATTTCTTTCTAAATTTGATTAAAAAGCTCATTAAAGAATATAGCCATCATGCATATTATATAGCATGTTATTTTAATTATATCAAGTTTAATATAATTGAAACAATATGTCGTATGTTACATTCTATGCTGATTACCTAAACAATAACTAGTTAATATATATATACATATATATAACTAATTATTGAGTAATATATATATATATATATATATATATAAATATTGATATGCAAACTAATTTATTTTGATATATTTTCAAAACACGAAACAAATATTTAATAACTTTTTTTTTTACAAGAAATGTTACAACTTTAATTTCGGAGCAGACAATTTATTTTACTTAATTTTTTTAAATTAAGTATCTTTCCTTTAATTTTCTTAACTATATACATGTAATTTTATATTCCATTTTATTTTTTTATTCTTTAATAAAGTTTTGCAACAATATTTGAGTTTTTTTTAACCAATTAATCTTTATTATTTATTTTTATTAAGCTTATTTAGCTTACGATAAAATTTATCGTTTCCTTAAATGTATCCTGCCTTACTTACTTTGAAGTATATTTAATATTTAAATTTATATTTCTGAACATAAATAAGAAATGTCTCGCAAACTACTGGTATATTTTATATTGCAGATCTTTTATATTAATATTATATCTTTTTTATATTTATTTATTTTTTAATAAAAATATGAAATGGGTATACAGGAAAGCAATGTAAGAAATAAATATTTAATTCATCACAAACTTTGTTACTTAGAAAATACGGCACATTTTTATTTTATTTTGAGAAAATGATTTAAACAGGGGAAAGACATTGATTTTCATTGATGCTGCTTGTTGCAAAGTTCAAAAACGAGAAAATGAAGCGTTGAGGAATTTTTCAATCTAGATCCATTTGCATTTTACTATAATTAAAATGAATATTCTAATTTTTTTTAAATATATTGCTCTCAACATGAGATCATAAAATGTATATATTTAAATATTTAGTAAATTAATTAAAAAATTGCCAAAATTTAAAAGAATATGAAAATGCTTTTTTTTTATTGCCTAATGATTCCATTTTAGATGTTTAACTCCAGATAAATACATTTCTTAAGGTGCTTATCTGATAATTTCAAGAATTTCTTGTAAATTTTAATAAATGATAATACATTATAATAAACAATCCACTTTATTCGTTATAATGTTATATTTTCCAACCCATTAAATTAATTGAACCACTGTTTGTGCAATAATCGAATTTACGGCGCAGTAATTCTTTGTAGCATGTCTATGCTTGTTGGCGCAAACTTTATGAGAAAGAACGCAAGTGAGAAGAAAACAATGTTAATTATTCACATGATAAATCTCTGCTAGTTCATTCGAGGTAAAAGATGGGGTGAAATGGGGCAACAGGCGCCGACCTTCTACTCTTAGCATATTAATAATATCTATTAAATGGTTGCTTAATATAATAATTAAAAAATCTTCGGATAAAATTATATACCCTTTTTTTTATTGAGCATTAACTTATTTGACACTTAAGAATTAGCTATACTCTTTAACGTTTATTACTAGTTTTTTCTTATTTTATAATCTTATGATTCCAAGATAACTATATACTTAAATATAGTTGATTTATTTTATGTGTTTAGTATTTACATCATGTTCCTTATTTTTATTTCTTTACACGTTTCATCGATTTGTAAGTCAAGTTTAATTATTTTAATACTGTTCTAATCATTTCTTCATAATATTTTCCTTTAATTTAATTTATAGTCAATATTCATAAAAAACATTTTAAATTTTAACTTTAAAATTTTCTTTATGCCCTGTTATTATATTTTAAGTCACAAAGGGGTTTCCAACCTTAATAAGGGTTTCATTGAATGTCACATTAACTGCATCTACTTATTAACATTATTTTATTATTTGTTATTTTAATTATTTATAATTTTTAAGTCAATATTTAAATATTGACTTAAAAATTATAAATAATTAAAATAACAAATAATAAAATAATATTAATAAGTAGATGCAATTAATGTGACATTCAATGAAACCCTTATTAACCTTGTAACTTAAAATATAATAACAGGGCATAAAGAAATTTTTAAAGTTAAAATTTAAAATGTTTTTTATGAATATTGACAATAAATTAAATTAAAGGAAAATATTATGAAGAAATGATTAGAACAGTATTAAAATAATTAAACTTGACTTACAAATCGATGAAACGTGTAAAGAAATAAAAATAAGGAACATGATGTAAATACTTAACACATAAAATAAATCAACTATATTTAAGTATATAGTTATCTTGGAATCACAAAATATAAAATAAGAAAAAACTTGCAATAAACGCTAAAGAGTGTAGCTAGTTCTTAAGTGTCAAATAAGTTAATGTTCATTTAAAAAAAGAAAGTGGTGTATAATTTTATCCAAAGTTTTTTTAATTATTATATTTAGTAACCATTTAATAGACATTATTAATATGTTAAGAGTAGAAGGTCGGCGCCTGTTGCCCCATTTCACCCCATCTTTTACGTCGAATGAACTAGCAGAGATTTATCATGTGAATAATTAACATTGTTTTCTTCTCACTTGCGTTCTTTCTCATAAAGTTTGGGCCAACAAGCATAGACATGCTACAAAGAATTACTGCGCCGTAAATTCGATTATTGCACAAACAGTGGTTCAATTAATTTAATGGGTTGGAAATTATAACATTATAACGAATAAAGTGGATTGTTTATTATAATGGATTATCATTTGTTAAAATTTTTAAGAAATTCATGAAATTATCAGATAAGTAACCTAAGAAATGCATTTATCTGGAGTTAAACATCTAAAAAGGAATCATTAAGCAATAAAAACTTAAGCATTTTCATATTCTTTTAAATTTTGGCAATTTTTTTAATTAATTTACTAAATATTTAAATATATACATTTTATGATCTCATGTTTAGAGCAATATATTTAAAAAAATTAAAATATTCATTTTAATTATAGTAAAATGAAAATGGATCTAGATTGAAAAACTCCTCAATATTTCATTTTCTTGTTTTTGAACTTTATAACAAGCAGCATCAATGAAAATCAATTTCTTTCCCCTGTTTAAATCATTTTATCAAAATAAAATAAAAAAGTGCCGAATATTCAAAGTAACAAAGTTTGCGATGAATTAGATATTATTTCTTACATTGCTTTCCTGTATACCCATTTCATATTTATATTAAAAAATAAGTAAATATAAAAAAGATATAATAATTATATAAAATATCTGCAATATAAAATATAGCAGTAGTTTGCGAGGCATTTCTTATTTATGTTCAGAAATATAATATAAAATATACTTCAAAGTAAGATAGGAGAAAAAAGCAGGATACATTTAATAAAACACCCATAAATTTTACCGGAAACTAAATAAACTAAAAAAAATAACTAATAAAGATTAATTGGTTAAAAAAAACTTAAATTTTGTTGCAAAACTTTCAGCAATGAATAATAAAATCAAATGGAATATAAAATTACATGTATATAGTTAAGAAAATTAAAGGAAAGCTACTTAATTTGAAAAAAAAATTAAGTAAAATAAATTTTCTGCTCCGAAATTAAAGTTGTAACATTTCTTGTAAAAAAAAAAGTTATTAAATATTTGTTTCGTGTTTTGAAAATATATC
>JAPDSC010003663.1:0-20556 GCA_026290005.1 Latrodectus geometricus | reverse complement strand
TTTTTTTAATTCAAAAGAATATATAATGTATTCAATAAGTTCGAACTATCAATAAAATGTATGATAAAATTTGAATTTAAGTAACTTTGACTAAAGTACATTTTGATGTTCCGTAATCAGAAATAATTCATATTAAATTAATGAATATCAGAAGTTCCAACAGTAAATATTAATTTGAAATTAATTTAAAATGAAGATCGTTTCTAATGAAATAAAGCCACTTTTGTGGAACACCGATACGTAAGAATAATTATTCCTGAACGATATCTTATAACTTTTGAATTTGTTAATCTAAGCAGTCAAATACTGAAACAATTTTACAGAAATCCATTGAATTTAATAGAACTCTTTTCGTGCAAGTCAAGAAAACAGAATGAGAAAATTTTTATTACTACACTTGTTTGATGTATGAGTGTTTTTTCTAAAAGTTACAAGAAAAATTAAATTCTTGAAAAAGATTGCTTTAAAGATAACTTTTTGGATATGTGGAGGGGGAAATAGAAAATTGCATTTTAAAATTTATGGCCTTCAAATTTCACAAGAAAAAAATCATTTGAAGATGAATTATTTATGGCTTCCCTTGTTTCTGCATGGGTGTAGTTTTTACTTTTCAAATTTGATGTGGGCCTAGCAGTTGTGATCAAAATAAAATCGCAAAGAAAGAAAATTTTTATTTTCATTGGTAGATTTTTAGCATTGATTTATAGCATGCATGGCTATTATGTATAAATGCTATATGCACATATTTAATATTTTTAGCGTACTTTTAAACGCAGCAGAATTCAATGCAAACACATCAATGATAAGCGTTTAGGTTTCTAAATTGTCTTCAATAGGTAATAGAGGAAGTAAGAAATAGGGACTATTAAGAATAAATTATATTCTCTTCACTTAAGTTCTCTTGATATTCATAATGCAGTATATAATTAACCCTTCTTTGCATAATGGTGGAAATTAACCTATAAAGCCCAAAAATTATATAAAAGAACAAGTTCACTTTAAGTTGATCATGTTTGGATACCTTTTTAATGTCCATTGCATGAAAAGAAACATAGTTGTCAAAAATAAACAAGTGTCATTATCAGTGAAACGAGCTTGAAGTTGTCTCATTCCGCTGTTTGTTGTAGTTGCAATAAACGTAGAATTCCGTTTATAATTTTGTTTTATTATATTAGAGTTTCTATTGCTAAAAAATTGAAAATGAGTGGAAGAAAGGTTTGTAACACGTGTTTCTGTTATTTTCCTCTTTTATTTCTATTTAGTACTAAGCTAATGATCTAACTTTGGATGATGATGGAAATTTTTAGCATATTGTTTTTTGCTAAATTTGTACTATAAATATATACTAAGATTTTTTTAACCATTTTTCCTTTAATTTTGAATATGAATTATATCAACTTGATTAATTTCACCAATAAAGAAAAAATCATGCAAAGAAGGGTTAATTTTGAAATAAAATTAAATGCTTCATTTAAAAAGTTTACTCTTATTTATTGAATAAAAATGCTGAATTTCATAATTTCTAAACGAAAAAAGACAGTCTTATCTTTGAATTTATTCAAGTCAGTTTAAGATAATGTAAAATTTTGTAATATACTAATTGTTACATGAAAAGTCTCAAAACATGACGGTATCGCTAAAAGTTATGCGTGGCATGTAAGGAAACGTATACACATTATATACATAGGAAGGTAAAAAATATCATAAAAAGAAATTACCAGATTTATGTAACAGAATTATATGATTATAAATAATCATATATAATTCTGTTACATAAATCATTTTTTTCTATTCGCAATATTTTTCTTTTCAATTCTGTTCAGACCAAATGACTCAAATTTTAAGCTTTTGCTGTCATTCAATATTATAATTAGAAAAGTACTTTGCAATATTGTAGCCAGTAGATTCGAATAATTGCTCTGTATAATGGTATGAAATCTATAGAATTTTGAAAGGAACATTACATCTGCGCCTTAGAGAGAAATGTGCTAAAAGAATGCTTTCGGCACTATGTGATGAACAGCCTAACGGTAGAAGCCGTTTAATGGCATCGTAGCATAAGTTGTCTTCCATGAGGACTTCTTAGGGAAACTCACAAGCACCTACCCCAATAGACGTGTCTGTTCTTGTTGTTCCATCATAGCTAGAATGAAACATTACAATTCGAAAAACGCTCTTCTACCGCGGGATCAGTGCGACTACTTGAAGAAGTTATACTCTTCGTTCTTTACAAGAGATTATAAATTATGGATTCATGTCAGATATTATCAGAACATCTTGAAACATTTACATCAAAATGTGGAAATTTACACCAAAATGTGTTTATAGAAATATGCACTGATTTTCATTAATTTAATTATATACAAAATTCATAAACTTCTCGGTTTTAATTTGTGCAATATAATGTAAACTCTTGCTGCATTACTTTTCAAGACTTTCACTCTTTTGGCGTTTTCTCAAAATCCTTTGAATAAGATAATAATAGTCTGAAGCATGTAAAATTAGAGAAATATTAGGAATCAGCTTTCACGAGTCTTAGATTACAGTTACAAACGTGTACCTAACGTTCAGTAAAAATGCGTTTTAAAAATTATTGATTATTTTTAGTATGTACTTACTTTTCTATAAGAAAACTGATTTACACCTCCTAAATCACATAAAAGTAAACATGGAAGAGATTAGAATGCGACACTTGGAAATTATTCACGAAGATATTGAATAACGAATCCTCTTTTTGAGCTATTTTCCATTTCAGTGGTAAAAGAAAAAAAAAGTAGATACAGTTATTTTTCTTAGAAAACTATTGCAGTGTAAAAAGAAGGAAAATCTGTCGCCATGTAAATTTTCTCCTCATTCTGTGCAGTTGTACATAGGCAATAATTTTATGACATTGTTCTTGGGACGATGTTACGAGCCATATACTTAATTAGAAGATCATTTTCCACGTTAAATGCATCTTTATATAAATTTCATTCCTTTCTTACTTCACATCAATTATTTTTGCCGGAGACTTCTTTTCAACAAATTTAAGAAATTTCTAACCCAACTTTATGATGCAATATTAAATTTCGATAGCAAGAGAAAAATAATGGCAATTTTTATAAATAAATTCTCTACATCCATCACATGCGAATAATTTTGACAATCAAACATTTACTGATTTAAATGTAGCAGAAAAGTTACTTACAACAGAAAATCATTCAAATAGAAATTGATTAAACATAGAAAACATTTCGCAAAGTGTTATAAGAAACTTGGAAATATAACAGGTCAAAAACAATCAAATTTACGACGTGGAATTTACTACAAAAATGATTTATCTTTAGAAATGACGTATTCCTCTGACTTTAAAAGAAAATTAAGTATTGCTTACGAGTTATAATAAATTTATTATTTTCCTGTACCATGAAAATTACTTTAAAAAAGTCTCCACACAAAATTTTTGAAGACACATGCAAGATTACTCTTTCTTTATAAAAAATGAGATAATTTCGTTTTCCTAAAAAATCAAGATAAATCTAAAATCAATGAAGCAATTTTACCCAAAAATTTAAATTGGCTGTTAGGTTCAAATGTGATTATTTATATTCAAATGTATATATGTCTGAAAATGCAAGAAATCCATAATTATAATTACATACACAATGAAATTAATTTTCAGTAAATGAAATATTTTGCTTTGTTTCATATTTTTGAAAGTTAATTGTTTCATAATAAAGTTGCTTTGTTTCTTTTTTTTAAAAATTGAACATTAATTCCTTTTATTTCTATGCTTATCATTAATGGAGGTTTTAAGGTTTAGATTTTTTCAAAATTCTTTAGCGGTAGTTCCAGAATTCGGATCATCATCTGCAAACTATCACTATCTGAAGATAGCGCACTTTTTTTGTTGTTCTAGATTTTCACTTCTTTTATCAGAACTTAATGAACTCCATTGAAGTCTTATGTTTAAAAATTAGAAGTGAATTTGCATATCTTGATTACTTTCATCACATCGGTTCGGAAACTTCATTTATTCCACTTGTCCCAAAACAAGCCTGATATTTTATGTGTTTTAAAATTGCAATATTATTATTCAAAATGCTTTTCTTCGTTAACTCTCTGGTATATAAGAATCTGCTTTTATGCCAATTTTTGGAGGGACGAAAATAAGAAAATTTTGTTCAGCCTGTCTTCAGTTGCGAGCCACTCTCCAATTGATGTTCTGAATTGAGAGCTGTCAATTAAATTTTATTAATTTCAAAAAAAAATTTTATGTTTGTGGGGAAGAGGGATTTTGAAAGGCAACCGTGGTGTAACTGTATCATGATTTACATTTCTGAAAAACGAAAAACAGTATTCGTCTTGACTTTTTGAATCACCCGTACATTGAAAGAATGATTACAATCAAGGAATTTATAAGAAAAGAAATCCACGTACAAGTAACAAAAATTCAACTAGAATTTTGTTCCCATTAAAAATAAATGCTTTGAAAATGGAAACAGTGAAATTATGTTAAGAAGAAAAGTAAATTAAATTTTAATGCTGCTATTATAAAATATGAAGCTGAAAGAAAATATATTTTTCAAGTAATTATAAAATTTCCTAAAAAGTTGTCCAAGTTTATTAAGGTTGTAATTTTTATTTTCTGTTAATAGGCATTAGAAATGAGAAACTAATACTAGTCATTGTTAAATTAAAGATTGTTAAGTGTGTTCCAACATGTGCACACATATTTAAATGATTTTTACATTTTTAAATTGGAAATGAATGCGAGTTGCTTTCTAAAGAATTACTTTTTCAATTTTTTTATCCTTTTTCAAGCAAAAAATGTGATTCCTGTTTTTTAAACTCATGAATGAAATGTTTTCATTTTTTCTAAAATTGAGAGAACTGTTGAATCATGTTTGATTTTCTATGACTAATTGATAAATTAAAAATATTAATAAAGATGACACATGGCTTAAGAACAATGCATTTTTCCATTAAATAAAAATAGTTTTAAATTATGATAACTTTAACCATAATAATTTATAAAAATATAATCATATGGATAGACTGGGATTCGCATAGTGTGCTCAGATCATACAGATGATCACGTAATAATAAATGTATCAAATCATAAAAAAATGAAAGCGTGCACGCGTTTATTCTTTTTTCAAACCATTATTTTTCACTTGTTTACCTAGCAGTTACAAGCTGTAGCTTGTAATCTTTGTGTTAGCACAGACATAACAAGCTACTGCGGAAATCTTTATATATGCACCATCTACCAATAAGTATTTGGACTCCTGTGATAAAAAAAAAGAAGAACTTATTCAATAGTTGGTAGAGCCTCTGCATGAGACAGTTACAGTCTCAACATTCCGAAGCATGCTGTCCTTAGCTACTTGAGTACTAGAAAAAGATACATTCTTCCATTTGGCTTTGAGAAGATATGTAAGTTTTTTCACCGCTTTGGGACTCGTGCTGCACTCTTTATTTCGCGGATCTATCTCATCCCAGAAATGTTCACAGAATTCAAATCTGCAAGTACAATCGACAAGTATACCAATCCATATTGAATGTTGCAAGATGACAAATGGTGCTGTAATCTTGATTGCCAACGAGTAGGCAGCACATTGTTGTCAAGAATAGTTGAGTAAAAGACGACGTTGGACCTAGCATGAATTGGCATCAAGAGTTTCTGTCTATGCCATGAGAAAAATCCACGAACAAAGCACTCTCTGCAAAAGCCATTCTTCAAGCTAAACTCATAATCTGCCTTTCGACTGATATAATGTGAACCTTGACTCTTTACTTCAAAGAACCATTCATCAATAGTATAACTTCGACGACTTTTGCACCACCTCAAACCGATGAATTTTGTAGTCAAAGACACGATCATGACATCAAGCAAATAAGCTTCTATGCAGGTATCAAAACAACAGTCGTGAATACTTATTGGAGCTCCTGGAGCATGTAAATCATGGGTTTGGTGTGGTTTTTCCGAATATCTTGGAAAACGCTTGTTAGTCTCTGTATCTTAATTCCGTGGATCTGCTGAGTCGAAACTTTCAATAATCACCAGTTACCTTCTACTTCTTAATTAGGAATGACACTATTGATTTAGGAATGTTTAACTCCTTAGATATAACTCTTATGATCTCCATTTCTATGATATCAAACAATTGTGTCTTGCTCAGTGTTTGAAAGCTTTGAACTTCGTGAAATCTGCCAAATTACAGACAGGCAGCAGTAAGACCAGCAATACTACATATATCTATATTAATTTCAAAAGGAATCATTCAATTCTTAGTATCATGTGCATCAGCTAATATGCTGAATACTAATATATGGCTAATCTAGATTTCAAATCAGAGTTTTTACGTTCAAAGGGATTCACTTAAGGATGGTAAACAGTGATGAGCTCCGGTTTGAAATCTAACAGATGACATATCTACTACATGAGGGCATTCCAAATTCAGATTCTTTGTCCTTAATTAATTTTCGAGGCAATCCATAATGTAAATAAACTTCCTCAATAAATGTTTTGGGACTCTTAGAATCTGAGGCTTCTTTAAGAGCAAATGACTCCACCTATTTGTTGCTCATATTTTCTACAATGAAAACCCATCTTGTTGTTCTCTTATGTTCCTCTTATAGAATGGTTTTTTCACCTACAAATAAAAAAACCGTTCTATAAGAGGAACAACGAGATTAATTGCAGGAGTTCAAACTGTTGTGCATAAACAAGTGTTCTAAGCAATCTAGCGAATATATGATTTGTTGTCTTATAACTATTACATTCTGCTTCTTTTTTTTTTTTGACGTAATCAGAGATGTACTATCACATACATGAGAAATAATATCTGGAAGCTACCTTGCTACCTTGTTGCAGATAACTTCCATGTGATAATGACCAGCTGTGGGTGTATCAGGGTGTTCTTGCAGAATTCTTTGTCATTCTTGGATAGGCTCAACTAATTAGGCATCTTCTGACTCAGTTTTAAGCGAATAATGATAAAAAAATACTTTCTTTAATTATATATCAATGACTGATATAATCAACAAAGTGGTCATCCTTATCATTTTTTCAAGACAGTCAATAATTTTCTTTAGATCTGGATCTGCTAACAGCTCATTACGAATATCACAGGATTTCCTAGTTGATATATCCATAGTGATTGCATCCATTTCACAATTTATGTCATCATGCTCACAAGAATTTGCATTTCACAAAAGACTTGACATCTTATTAGCTACACCATTAGTTTTCCCAGATATATATTCGAGTCTCAAATTAAATAATCTTTAAAGCTGATCCTGTTAAGCTATCCAAAAAGATTTTATCCATTTAGGTGGTTGATGATCTGGATACATAACATGAACTTTTTATCAATGCCCAAACTACTTCCATGAAATCGCATTCGTAGTCAAGTACTTGAGCTCTAGTGGGGTCAACAGATGATGCATATTCAATAATATGTTCTTCTGTGATATTTCCTTGGAAATTGACTGCATCAACATTATAATTACTTATGCAAATCGTAAAAAGCTGCGAAACATCTGGTTCTTTCAACACAGGAGTTGTTGTCAAGTTTGAAAAGCTTTTTGCTATTCAAGTCCCCAAGACCAATTTACTCTTTTCTTAGTTAGATTACTAAGAGTTCGTGCTATGTGTGCAAAGTTTGGGCCAAATCTTCTTAGCCATGATCAGGTTTCTAAGAAAGATTGGAGTTCTTTTACATTAGTTGGAAAAGGAATTCTTTGAATGCATGCAAATTTTTTTTTTTTTTTTTTTTTTTTTTTTTTTTTTTTTTTTTTTTTTTTGTCAATCAACTTCAACTCCATTTCTTATAATCCAAAATCAAAAGTGCTCAACGCGTTCACTCAAGAAAAATTGCACTTAGCTTTATTTGCATGCATTTTAAATAGAGAAAATCTTTCGAAAAAAAGTCTTTAATTCTCTAAAACGCTTATCAAGTGTATCTGGCAAGTTAATAATATCAAGCAAGTATGAGAGTGCAAAGATGTTTTTAGGTCACATTTCAATTTGTCTGTTAGGTGTTCAAAGGTGGCAGGTGCATTTTATTATCCGAAAAGCAAACGTAAATAACGGTAAGTACCAAAAATACAAATAAAAGCAGTTTTGTCCAAGTCAACCTCATTGATGATAACCAGATTGTAAGCCAATTGTTCACATATAGAATGTAGGTGTAGCTTCATTCAAGAGCTCATCTATGTGAGGTAATGGGTAAGTGTCTAGTTTTCTAATGACATAGAGAGCTCTTTAATCTATACAGGATCTGACTTTTTGTTTGACTCTTCAAAAAATACAAGCACACCCTGATTCACGAGTTTCGATTATGTTCACTACTAACAGTTCATCAATTCGTTCTTTAAGTATTTCTTTCTTGGTTGAAAGCTTACAATTTTTTAGAACAGACACTGGAGTTGGTTTACTATATCTATTCTGTGCTTAGTGAAAGGAGTGAACGCCCCTAATTTAAAGTTATTCTTGAAATTTTGAAGCAAGTAATTTAGGTTTCTCGTGGCGAGTTTATCAGATGTCTTTTTTCATCACTTCTCAAATGAACAACTGTCGTAGCTTCAAGAGCTATTAAAGCTTTAGAAGAGTATGATGCTTCATTTGTTGTTTTAAGTAGAATAATATTGTCTCGGTGGATGTCAGGTTCTAATATGAACATCAAGAACAATCGACTTCATGGAGAAAGTCTCTTATTAAGAGTACGCTATAGCGAACACATAAGATCTTCACTGGTTAACTACTACTAAATTCAAAAATAACTATCAGTTGCATTTTAAAACAACTATTTGAACATAGAAAAAGTAGAAATATACAATTAATTTCAAAAATACTTAAATTAAGATAATTATTCATAGAGTGTTCAATGTTTCCTTGTTAAAATGTAAAATGATTTATTAAAAATATTTGAAATTCTTTCACACAAATATATCATCTAATTATTTTCACGGACCATATGCTTAAATTATGTATGCAGTTTCAGATTAATTTGTTAACAAAATATTATTTTATGTCTAATGTCAGATTATAAGAAAACTCTAGTCATAATAACAAACATAAAAACTAGAGCAAAAATAACATGAACACAAATAACAGAACTAAAACTACAGTACAAGTACAAGACAGTGCCGAGCACAAGTGTCCCAAGTTCAGTGCAGGACTCAAATTGTGTCCGTGACTCAAATGTTGCATAGTTAGCAAAGAGTGCTTGACAGAAATTTTATATGATATAGATGTTTAGAAATACAATCGTGGTCAGTATCGAAATGAAAAAAGGCAACATATTTGTCGCTTGGCCAAAGTGGAATATTTGTGATTTCATGGACCCATTTCTTGTTTATGTTTGCCTATTTTATGTTTTTTCAAAAATTATCTCTAAAAAATATTTTAATTTGGAGCCATAAAAAGGAATAGGTTTATCTGATATTTGAAAAATTTTGGTGGTTTTCTTTCCCAGGTAATTAGTTGTTCCATTTGCCTGGAGTCCAAAAATAAATTTAACTTTTTGAATAAAAATAAATTCAACTTTTAAATAATACACAGCAATAGTTTGCTTCACTTAATATAACACTTTTGTTTTTATAAATACTTATATAAAATATATAGTCTCTTTCATTATTCATAAAATCATTAAAATACAATTAAATAATTAAACAAAACTATATTCAAGCAAGTTATATACACTTAAATACTTGAGCGAATTCCACTCAGAATGAGTGAAATTTCACTCTTTCATTTTCTGAACCAATTTTTAAAATGAAAAATGCTCTCTTGAAAGATGCAGTCCAAATTATTCTTTTAAAAGGAATAATAACGAATCGATTAAAAAGGTAAATTAAACAGAGAAAATTTTTCCAAAAATTTATGAAGGTGTGTGTGTGACCTTGGATGATGAAGGCCGTTGAAGGGAACAGTCGTCAAACGTGTGATGAACATGCCAAACAACTTAACGTTTCCAGTGAAATGGTTAAACTTCATCTGACCGCTTAGGTAAAAAGCTGATCAAGCGAATTTTTCACACTCTGATGGAAGTTCATTAGCAACAACGAGTGGCAGCCTGTTTATCGTTTCTTTTGTGCTACCGTAGCACATCGAGTGCTGATCAGTGACGAAAAGAAGGTTCTGTACGACACTTCTAAGTGTTCCAAACATTGATTGTCACCACAAGATATTGTCTCGCACAGCGCAAGACCTCCTATGAACCAACGCAAGATTATACTTCGTGTTTATTGAAAAAGTTGTCAACTTGTTCACTATGAGCTGCAACCAATGCGCAAAACGTTCGCTGAGGATCTGTACTCGCAGCATGTGTGAAATAAGCATTTCAACAGAAGGAGCCAGCACTGATCAATCGCTGTACTGTTCTTGGTCGATAATGCAAGGCCGCGTGTCACCTAGATAGCCAGGAATAAATACAGCGACTTGGTTTGAAGACTCTGTGCCATCCTCTTTACTCACTTGACCTTACACCATCAGATTACCATCTCTTCCATGGCCTGGTCAATCAGCTTCGTGAAAAATCCTTCACCCATGAATTGAATTTGGCCAAACCCTCACAGACTTGCGTTCAAAAGCTCTAAGTTTTACCTCAAGGGATTTGCAAAACTAGAGACACCTTGCTAGAAGGTGCTAATGATTACTTCGAGAACATTCAATAAGGTGCTAATGATTACTGGGTATTTTGAAAACTATAATTGAAATTGTTATATGCATTAATTTTGGCAAGTAAGTGATAAAAACCCTATTTTTTACAGAGAATGGAATTTATGTCAAACAGCTACCACTTCTTAGGTTTTATGGTTAATGAATATGTGTTTTAAGTTTGTGTAATAATTTTTACTTAAAATAACTAATTTAAAAATTATTGAATATTTAGGAATTTGTAAATATTATTGAATATTTCAGTCCATAATAGATTTCAAGTTTTCTGAAGTATTTTCTTTAGCAATTTTTTTCAATGTATTAAATAATATAGATAAGTGTTTTTAAATCTTTAAATATTTTTGTCAGTATTTAAAAAAAATTTGCTGAAAGCTTTGAAGAAAAGTTTTACTTCTAAGAACTCAAATCAGTTTGGAAATGAAATCCCAAATAAGTACTAGTAAGAATTTCAAAATATATTTATAAGAAAAACATGGAAGAATACAGAAATCAAATTCAGTTTGATTTCTGTATTCTTTCATTTAAGATTGTTTGAAACTATGCAAAGATTCAAAATTACATTTTCAATCTGAAATATTTGTGTTACTTACACTATTTAAAAAATGTTACTTGCATTATTTAAAAAATCTTCCATGTTTTTCTTATAAATATAGTTTTAGTTTAAACACATTTTATTTAAAATTAAAAAATAGTTTAAAAATTATTGTATTGTGTAACGATTTGCGTTTATCTGCAATTTTACTATATATATTTTGATATTATAAAAAAAAATAGGCTCTTGTGTTTGATACTAAATTCAAAGTAGGGCATTAAAATTTGGTTTCTGAATTTAGTACATATCACTGTTACATATCACTTTTCTATATTGTATTTTTCTATTGCTTATATATATTGTATTTTAAGATTTAATGATATGTTATCATGATTTAATTAGGCTGATACTTGGCACAATGTGTTTAGAGTACTTTATTATTTTTATTAACCATTTCATACAAAATGTTGGATGTCAAACAAAGCAGTCATCCATAGTACTAATAATTATTGACTTTTCATAATGTAAAAATTTTTTCTTATTTGCATAAATTACATATATGATACAGCATTCCCAAAATGAAATTTGTAAATAAACCTTATTGTTCAATAATTGACGACATTAGTGTGACGTCATATCCATAACTGTTTCCAAACAAATACAATATAAACATTTGTTTAATATTTGTATTTAAGAGTGCCTTCTTGACAAACTTGGAGATTTTTGTTTGGCTATCGATTTTGTGATTTTTGTTGGCACAGAACAATAAATTGTTCTGTTGCAACCAGAATATGATTGGATTTTGCCCAGCTTGGTAATTAATTAACTGTGACTACAATTTGGTGAGAATCAAAGGTTAAGCAAACAAAAGGTTAAAAGTTTTAGCAAACACGTTATCTTTAAGTAATGAATATCAATTTCAAAAATAACAATTTAAAAATCTATCACTGAAGTCTATGGCAGTTTCAATGATAAATGGCGCTTAACAGCAAATGTTTGGAAACAGTTGCTGGATATGACGTCACAACTAATGTCGTCTATTAGGTAGACAAATATGTATTTTGTCATTAATTCTTTACCAGGAAGATATAAGAGGGTGAACTGAGTGAACCCTTTTTTTAACAAATGTCTAAAAAAGAAGTATGTACTCAAATTTTTAAGTGACATTTATTAAAAATTACTAAATTTTGATTATAATTAAGCGTTTTTTAATAAAACCTGTTTCGACAACAGTTCCATTACAAAGCTGCTTCTTTAGCCATATCAAATTTTCCCCATCCAATTTTTCATCCCCCCAAAAGTTATTTTAAGTAAGTTTCTTTTCCATCAAGTGTCCATGGGTATTCTTGTCACATCAGTTGTTTTCGTTCTGAGGATTAGTTAATGACATTTAGTTAATAAGATTACTACAAAATGACATAGAAAATACCATATTAAATTCTTATTTGAAATAATTTAAGAAAGACTAAATAATTTATAAATCCTGGATAAATAATTTTTATTATTAAAAATTTTATTGTCCTGACGCAATCTCTTGCAGCTAAATTTTAAATATAATCAAAATTTTTTTTTTAAAAAATGTAACTTTTTATTTTTACCATGTAAAAAATTATAAAATTTTTATCCACTAAAGTGCATTTCTGAGCTGAGAATTGGAATGCATGCTTTCCAGAGTGATACATTACCATTACCAGATAGTGATACATTACCAGAATAAAATTCAATTTGAAATGAACTTAAATACTTTTTGAAAATCTCTTTTATAAACATCAACATCTGTTTTTCCTAAAATAAAATTAAATATTTTAGCATAGTATAAAACTGAGAGAATAATAATATTGTAATGTATCATATAAGTCGAATGCGCTCTAACATTTGCAGCACTTATAATATCTAAAATTACTCATTTTTATATGTATTTAGTACAGAGTTTATAACTTTTAGATTTTAATCTGATTTCAAAATTTATATTTAGGTATCATGAGGTATAAGAAAACTACAAAGTTTATTGCTTAAAGTGTTAGTATAGCATTTATTGTGTGTACTGTAATGAAATTATTGGGATTTTACCTAAACACAATGTATATAATATATGCGCTGAAAATTCGATATCAAATGAATAAGATGTATATAGTACGACTGTTGAGAAAATAACTTGAATTTTTTCATCCCAATTTAAATGAAATTTTAAAATTTTCACAAATCAATTAACAATTGAAACATTAAATACAAATTTACACATAAATATATAAAAATAAGGAATGTGTAGTTATTTATTTTCTACTGTTGAGATTCAAAACAAATGACAAATAATAATTTTATATAATTAACTTATAAAATTTAATTAATAAATCTGCCTTCTTTTCAGTAAATTTCAAACCTCTGAATTATTCATTTCGAAGAATTAATAAGTACACAAAGTATTGAAAAAGTCTTGGTTTTCAAAAGTAGTTTTTAAAATTTCAATTTAAAATAAGCGATACTATTTCATTTAACTAACCGCTTTTATTATTACTAACTTTTCCATTTGTAATAAATAATGAAATACATAAAAAAAACATATTTATTATCACTATTTAAATATTAACTAGCACATGTTTTCTTAATATTTGATAGTTAATGAAATGTATGAATTAGTATGTGTAACCAATGCAGAATGGAATCAAAGGAATCCCCCCCATTACAGTGAAATAAAGTAATCGTTTTCTCATATATAAGACTATAAATTATGTTCCCATTAATAAGTAAATTCATTAGTATGTAGAAGTTCCAGTGTTGCGTGTGTTCTTTTATATTATTAATTTGAGACTTCTTACAAATAATAATGTTTATTTTCCAGTGAATAATGTAGAACAAAACTTTTGAACATCGTCTTACAAAATCGATTGATTACAAAGCTCGCGTCAACTAGCACGAGACTAGTCGAATTGCGAAGTATTAATGAGCCACTGAGTGCACATACTCGATGGCATCATTACAATGGTGTGACATCACTACAAGTATCAAATTTTAAAATAAGACATATTTATAGTGAATTTCAAAATTTATAATTCCCCATAATTGTCTGGGAATTTATTTTTTTCATTTTCATTAAGAAACAACCAAATTAAAATGTCAAGGCCATTGCACCCAAGCGTCTCAAACGTCAAGTTGACCTCAAACGTTCTGACACTGTAGATTCTCCAGAATCTCATCAGTCGTTAATAAGTCACTGAATGATATGAAAAATTAAGATTTTTCGAGAAGCAAGACTTTCATATTTGCAGTAGTTTCAATTACGGCAGTTTGAATGTAACCAAAATGCATTTTCTGTAACTTCCTCACTCGCACAACAGTGCTTGACATTTCCTTTGAAATTAACAAAGAAGACACAAAGGAAAAACTGCCTTCTTTTCTATTACAATAAAAAGTTTCAAATTAATTGACTGCAAATGATGCTCCGGTAAAAGATTTTCCCATAATTCTATAGGTAAAATTTTGGGACCTGGCCGCTCCACCCACCACCGACTCCAACAACTGAATGTAGAAGAGGCGCATCAGTTTTAACCAAGTCATATACGCTCACAGTACATCCTCTACAAGTAATCCAATAACTGCTTGATTAACAAAATCGATTAGGACCAAAAACACCTCCCGTTTACCTTAAACAGGGGCCAAAATAAGGTCTCTGGAAGTTCCTTCCTTTCCAGGAACACTGGTGTCCAACATATGGGACCGCAAGAGAAACTAACAAGACGGCGATGGCTACTCATGAGGAAAATTCACTCTTGTGAGACAACCATGACGAGGGAGAAGATGGCAATTCACTGGAAATTGTGTCAATAGTGTTTAATTAGAGAAACTCTGAAGGGAAAAGGGCAAAATCCTTTGTGAAAAAATTTATTTTGAAAAAACTTATCGCGGTTGAAAATCCTCTAAATTTTAGCTACGAAACTACATATAGGTATCGTAAGCGTCATATAGAGAATCGTGGCTACAAACAGTGAATAAACCAATTTTATCATCAATTGTTTGCAAAGACCAAAAAAATGTAGAAACGTTGCCTCAGTATTGAATGTTAACAAAGGTTGACACAAAACATGGATAACCTCAGATGAAGCAGTGTTTTATCTGTCACCTATAGTTGCCAAAACGAAAATATAAAATATTCCACGCGAAAAGAGTCTCAAAGATGAAGCACTTTTGCAAAAGACAAGGTGGCCATTAGGTGTTATGAAATGAATGTCAACATTTAACAAAACCATATTTTTGTAGAAGCAAAGACTAGCTACGTTCTACCAGAATAAAGTTTTGAAGCCTATGATCAAAGGAAGCAAACGTCTTTGCTCTCAAGAACAATTTTTTCACCAAGATTCTGTATTAAGTCATACTACAGAATAAACAATAAAATGGTTAAAAGATTAAACATTTCACTAAGAAATAAGGCGATCATTATCTTTGACACTTTTCCTTGCAATTATATTTATGGGGAAACTTAAAAAAAAAATTATTTAATAGGCGTAAATTAAGAATACTTCAAAATCTTCAAAAAGCAATCAAATGGCTGATACCCTTGAAAATAGTTAAAAAGCTATTTTGGCTTGCCTAAGCATAAAGTATATTATGCTAACGGAAATCATATCGAAAACTTTATTTAAATAATTTCCTTTAATAAATAATAATGCCTTGAAATCGGTCACATTGTTTTTGAATCGTTTTTTATTACTTTATTGTTCATTTTTAAGATCCATTTTATTAATGAAGAAGACAAATATACAAAATTTCTGATTTAAATGTAAATTTCATTATTAATACAATAAAAACTTCTCTACTTAATAAAATTCAATATCAAAAATTAATTGATAAAAATATTTTAGATAAAATATAGTGAATACACAGTAGTATAAATCTGCTACAAGACATATGGTTTAAATAATTTTTTTTTCCAATATTGCGTTAATGTTGTATGAGAATTTTCTTCCTTTAAACAATAAAGTGGAAAAATAATTAATCCTTTATGTTTCTTGTACTATGCAAATTATATATTTTAACACCATGAATATTCATGGCATCAGATAGTAAAATGAAGAGTAAATAAAACTTACATATGAAGAAAATAGTATTATGTTAAACAAAGCATTTCTTCTAGTTATCTGAAATGAAATCGATCATCATTAACCTTCTTTTTGCAATAGAAATTTCTCGATGGTTGCAGAGGCCTCGAGGACAAAAAGCGGAGTAAGAAATTGATATCGATGAAACATCGATTCTTTTTGCATAACTAATGTAGTTGAATGTTTCGTGCTTTAGGGTAAATTTCGTCACAAATATTTTTATCTGAAAATATTTCTTTATTAATTTTATATCGTTTGTCTCACAGCTCATAATCGAAAATATTGTTTCTTCACAATTAGTTTTGCTATAAGAAAAAGTTCGACATTTTAAAATAGCCAGGAAATGGCGATAAACAGAAGCACGAATCAAATGGTATATTTATTTTAAACAAGTAAAACGCTTGTAAGAATGTTACAAAAACCTCAAAATTATATTTACTAATTGCATAGCTAGATGGCGCTGCAAGCGGTATTAGCGTAAATTGGTTGTCACACGATAAGTAATACAAAATCTCCTTGTATTTACATCAAAAACTATTCGAAATGCGTATCTTTCAAGCCATACACGTATCAAATAAAGAAGGAAATTTTTTAACGACTCTGCAATGCGTCTTAGTAATAGTTTGAAATGTGATGTAGTAGTTAGTCTACAATGTGACATGAGATATTATTTTTTTATAAATAACTTTTTCCAGTTTGTCATGAGCTAAAAAATTGTTACGATAAATAATGTCTTTTCACTATCTGCCACTCAAGGCATTTGTAATAAAAATTTGGATAAATACGGACGTTAGTCTAAGCTTTTGACTGTTGAGAAGTTTAATGTCAAAATAATTCTTGTTACCAAAATCATCCTTAGGACTAAATTCATTCGAAAACAGTCAATTTCCTAAATAGATTTTCAAACCAAAGGAGGAATGAAGATATGGTGATTTATACATACATCTAGGATGCGTTTATAACATTTAAATAGAAGTTTGCTTAATATATCATTTACTTTTTAAAATACTCACCAAATACAGTGATTAAATGTTTTCTGACGCAATCGAAAAAATCGATAGTTCTTATATGAACAGTGCAGATAATCTCATTTAGTTCTAAAAAATATTATTTTTTGATTGAAATAATTGATATTTTATACCTCGAAAATTAATTAAGTCGCCACTTTAAATTTCTTTTCTGAAACCATAATTTTTCTAAAATCCTTAATTATCGTTTCCTGAAATGAAATGTATGAATGTATATGATAAAATAAAATTAGCATTTAAAAAATCTCAAACAATAAATTAATAGATTGAATGAGAAAGAATACATTTTTTTTCACTCATTTGTTTCAAGAAGACAGTTTTTCAGTAATCAAAACAAATGATGAAGTCTGAAAAACACGAAACATAAAAAATGCTAGTGATGGAAACCTATTTCTTATCCTCGATTTAAAATCTGGTAATTATAAAAGTTCAAGTGTGTATACAAAATCCAATGATTAAACATAATAAGTGAATAAAAAATACAATTAATATCTATTATAAAACCACAAAAATGAACTTCTTTCATTAAAATAATTCGGTGATTAAGTAACAATGGAACTAGAAAAAATGCAAAAAACTTGTTCAAACAACGATGATTCTCAATATTTTCACTTGACTTGGAATTTAATAATGAAAACGCTCGGTATTATTTATGCTTCCGTTCACCAATTAAATATTTTTTTTAATTCATATTCAAACCCTTCTATTGTTTTTATATATATTGAAAAAAGAATGCGAAGTTATAATATGTTATGGCGGCGTATGTTAATAATGGCTTCTGGAGATTTTTTATACCCTGCAAAAATACCTGGAAGTTATTATCGGTAGCAATATTATTTACAAATGTATGAATCTAAATATGGACTTTTAATGGAATTTCAAACAGAAATGTTATTTACATTTTTTTCAAATTATTGCTGCAATATATTTTAAATTAAATAAGTTTTGAAATGTAAGAGAAAAATCTAGTATTATCGATGCTTCTTATAAATTTTAATCCGAATTTTTAGGTCTTTTAACCGCTTCCCTTACAAATTTTTTTGAAAAAAATTGCAAAAAAATATCATATTTTTTTTTATTATATTATGAAATACAAGGAAACGAAACAAAATAAAATATGTAGGTTTAAAGTTGAATTTTTATTTTTTTACAGGTGTAAAAGCATGTAGTTTTAATATTAGTTTACAATCCCGAGTTATCTCGGGCAAATGGGGAAAAAAGTTAAATATTAGTCTTTGTATGATAGTTTTTGAAACAAGGAACAACACAAAGTGATACTTGACATTCCGTACTCTGGTATCTGGTCTCTTTTCTTACGGCATCATCGCCATTAGTTTACTTTTTTTCAACAAAATTGTCTTCCTTTGTACATTACTAATCCACAAGCTGTCGTATACTATACCATAGGGAAACACGTGACCAATCCCACCAAAAAAAAAAAAGACGCGAAATCAATGAAACGGCAAACTGCCAGTTGATGCTGAATATTTCCTTTCATTTCCTCCAGGCCGAGTAAAAACGTGATAAAACAAATCGTACTGACAAATTCTACTTCACCCGAGATAACTCGGGATAATCAGGCAAGCGGTTAAATTTGCAATAAGATTCATATCTTTCTATGAAAAAAATTTTTGAAAGTTCATTTTTAATTTTCCATATGGTCGTTTGCTTGTTGTACTATTTTGGTGTCTGCTCTTAAACATAGTCGTCGTAATTTTAAACCAAGTAACAAACTTTTTCTCTACGCCTCATCACACCAATAGCGCTCGATACGTGTTTCATTCGCCTTGAGTAAACACAAAGGAATTTCGATTGATATGAAGGATTCGACAAGGTCATCCTCTCCGGCTGCATTCAACGCGAGAATGCCAATCCAACATATGTATGCACAGAAGTCAGTTCATTTTTATTTACTACGCGTATTCATGCGAATTGAAGAGAAAACAAAGTATAAATGTAGGTCTAACTAGACCTACATTTCTACGTAAAGTGTGATCCACACTTAGTTAAAATTCACCTAGAACGTGTAAAACAATATGAATCTATTTTTGATAGTTCTAACTAATATACCATCCTCATTTTTTTTCTAATTTTCTCTCTCATTCTCTACGAATCATAAAAAAATTGAAATATTTATTTGCAAAAATGCTCAGATATACATATAAAAGGAATTTTAAAATTGCAAACACATTCTAGAGAATTACTCTATAATTTCTCATAAAAAAACAGCATTACATTTACATTTTAAATACATTACATTTAAAATACATTTTTGTTACCTAGAGCCACGTGACACTGTTAACATAAAGTATAACAAATTATGGGACAAATTGTAAAAAATCACATAATTTAATTAATAAAATAAATTAAAAGAAAGTAATAAAATACTTTCTTTAGTTAAAAAAGAACAAACTAAGAATCTGCCAATACATAAATTGTAACACTAACTCTGTGTCCTTACTATAAAAAAAACTTTTAATTAGGAGTTTATTTCATGAAAGAAATATGGAATATTTTCTTTGATGTAAGGAAATATCAAATAAGCGTATACATTTTATTTTGAAATTAGCAGGAACAAGCTTTTATAATTTTCTGAATAGGATTTTCAAAAATGAATATTGAATTGTGATCGTAGTGGTTAGAGAAAGATTTCAAAATAATTTTCATTGACGCAATTTATGAAAAGTATACTTGCGTTTTGCTTATATTTCTGAATAAGCAATTCCAAAAGACAGATCTGTGTTATAAATGTGTATTAATCAGGGTCATTGTGAATTTCTTAAATAATTTTTAACTCAGATGCGTTTGACATTTGTTTTATATTCTATTAAGGACTGAGATAGTAGGGATTAAATATACAGAGACTATACTTTATTCTTGCCCAGTTTTAAATATTTTTCTAAATCAATGGAAATTTATTAAGAAACATTAATGAGAAATTTTAAGACACACAGGAACTGGTAATATTAAACCAAAGTATAAAATTTCCTAATTATGCACTGAATATTCATAACCATGAAAAATTTTATTTAATGTACAGAGAATAAAGTCTATTTGGCATTACATCACAGAAAACTCCCTCAATTATTTAACTTTCATCTTCCACAATTTTAATGATGGCTTTTCACAGAGAAGTTCATTAATAATATAGTTAAATTGAATATGATTACATATAATTATAATGTCTTTATTAATTATACATAATATCAATTTTCGGGTTACCAACAATTTTAT
>JAPDSC010003651.1:0-20621 GCA_026290005.1 Latrodectus geometricus | reverse complement strand
AAATATTTCGGACATACACCATTCCGACTACGTGAATGTTGACATTCACCAGCGAATGTCGACATTCTCCAGATTTCGGACTTTCACGGTAACATAGTGATATCAACTATTAAAAAGTAGTAAATTTATTAATTGATGTAAGAATTAATTGATTGAAGGATCAATGTATATTGTTACATATGTTTATAATGCAATTAATTGAATCGAAGACATGAGTAAATAAGTATGATTGAAGAGTTTTCATAAGTCTGATATATTTTGATTGTAACTTAATAAAAATGTCCTTTGACATGAATTAATTGAAAAATGCACACCCGCAGTTGGAGAGAATTTCAAGATAACTAAACAATTATAAAGATCTTATAAGAATAATAACTTCTTAAATTTATTTATTTTTATGATGTATATATATAGGAAAATCATTGAGTTTTCAATATCTGCGTCGTTTGTTGCTTGATGCTCTACTATGTTTAACTCTCAAGGCCTCAATGGATTGGAAAATTAAGTTTAAAAAAGTTTTCAAATATCAAGTTTAAGGTAGGAATAGGAAACCCCCAGAAGTTAAAAGTCAGAATGCTACACATCCAGTTAGCAGATTGGCAATACTATTATTTGCTCTTCCATAAATATTTATTTAAAAACATACTAAAGCTTTTTTGTATAATGATCAAAATATGTAAATAGCTATGTTCTTAGTTTCAAGAGCTTATGCATTTTAAATGAGGAATAAGATACATTAAAGGCTAATAAAATTAAGATTTTAAAAAGCGAATGATTATCTCAATATTTATAGAACCGTTTCTTTTTAAAAAAACATGTGTCCAAAATCCATAAAAAGGAAGTATTCATTTGTATTATATCACTAATTTTGCCTATGCATAAATTAATAACAATATGTAAAATAATTTCTTTTGAAAAAAGTCCTTTAGTCAGTTGATTCATTTGTTTCTTGTATTTAATTTTCCTAGTTTGAGATTCTACAATCTTTCATTTTTAGTTATCATTAAGGATAATCTTCTTTTTGCAAGCTGAATTTATTCTCATGAAATTATAATACTTTAAACATATGCTACTTTTATATCATTTTGGAGAAAAAAATTCATAATGAAGGCAATCATGGACTTGAAATTAATGTGTGCCTATTGACACCAAAACCTAGCCATGGGATGGTGACTTAACGGATTTCATTTGATATTTCTTTTGTTCTTTTTTTAGCCAGTTGATTTCGAATGATATATGCTTGCTAACTCTTGGTGTACACTAAGCGCATTTGTTTTTAGCCCACATCTTAACGGCGAATCTAGTATGCCTTGTGAACTGCTTGAATATATTGGATTACACAGCAATTCAAGCAATGCTGCCTGGAGAAATCATTGCTCAAACAGATAAACCCTCTGAGATAGAATTGTATTTATAAGATAAGGAAATCCATAATAATTCAAATGAAGGAGTAGAAATTCCTCTTTTGGTATCAAAGGTAGAAATGACCTCCAGTTATCTTCGTCTGGCGTTGAGCAGGAAGTTATTAGTAGCATGACTGTTTCTCTAGATATGATAACGAAAATAACTTTATACGATGAGAATTTTTAAATAAGCTCTTGTATGTAAAAAAGACGCACAATATTGTATATGAATGTGATCCCGTTGCCTTTATTTAAATGCCCATATTTAAATGCTCCTGATACTAAAGTATTGCACCTCAACTCTTCAAAAGACTTTTTCAGACTTAATAAGTAAAGTGGGAGATTCTAAAAGATTACTAGGTTATTTTAGATTTAGAGCTTGGTAGAAAATGCTTTTAACACAGGTGTCTGGACTGTCAATTCAAAACAAAAGAATGAGTAACTCAACATAATTTATTTTATGTTGATCAGTGGAATTTAATAATTTCTGAATACAAAAAATAAGATAATTTTAAAATCCCAATGCGACAAAAAAGTAATTTTTGGAAATTTGCCTGGAGAAATAAATAGATTTGATGATAATTTTATATCTCTTTTACTGATTATTGGAATTTCAGAGAAGTAAATTAATTATTATCCTAATTGCTTTCTAATACAAGATTTTTAACAGATATGAAATTTGTTTCATAATAATTGTCAAATAAAATTAAGCAGTATAATTAGTCAAAGGATTATTGATTTCTTCAAAATTAAAGGTTAATGCTTTTGTTTTCCTAAATAAAGTCAAAATATAAAATATAAATTAAGATTTTTGTAATTTTTTTTTTTAAAAATGATATATTATTAAATAAAGAAACGAATAAAAAATGGAGATATTCATATCAATGAAAATATACGATTTCATATGCAAAATTATCTGTAATTGAAAGTTAACTCTTAGAGTTTGTCTTATATTAATTATTTATTATTTAAAAAGAAATTTAAATAAGAACATTTATAAAACTGAACTAAATAAATTTTTTAACATATTATTATTAATGTTGCTTGTATGAATCAAATAAATTGGCAAAAAATTAAAATTAAAATGAATTTAATTTGAATAAATCCAAAATATATTAAAAGAAACCAGAAGTTTCAGAAATACTTTGTTCACTTCTCATAGAAATGTCATATTGCGTGAAAATAATCCAAATTAGAATAGTAGCTTAAGTTACTATTGTAGTTAATATATAACAAGCTGTTAGATTATATTGGTACCTTATAAAATTTAATTTTTGAATCCTTTACTTACCTAATTTAAAAGAAAACTTACTTTCCTTTTAAAGGAAAACGTTTTCCAATAACTCAGAGTGCTTCTAAATTCTATCGAAGGAATTCAGTACAAGAAGAAAAAGAATAAAGGGAAAATTCACAGTAAATATATTGTAAACAATATTGATTAAGTAAATGAAATTTGTTTATTAGAACACATTTTCTGGAGATGTAATCTTTTTAACAGTAACTTAAAGTTATAAGTTACCAGCATTTAAAATTTTATAGTAAAATTTCTTAATGGGATTGTTTTTAATATAATATTAAAATATATAAAATTTACATTTATTAAGCTATTCATAGGAATTCAGAAATAGCTGAACAAACATAATTTTTTTTGCCTTAATAAAATTGCTATTTTAAAAAATGCTAATATTAATAATTTAGAATTTCTATTTTTTTAAAACAATTTGAAACAAAATTTATTATATAAAGTACATCAAATTTAAATTCCAATATATGTTTATAATTTCAGATAAATAATTAAATAATTTCGGAAAATTATATATTTATATTTAGAAAGTTATAGAAAATAAAACTACTTGTCTGTATTGCTTTAATTAAATCACTTAAACATATTGTTTTAAACAGAGAAAATTAGTTAAAATTGTGGTGCAACAGATTTCCTAAATCAATGAATAAAAAATTTATCTGAATTCTTAATAAATATTTGAACACAAATTAAGTCTTTATATTTATTCACATTCGATTTACCATTCTTCTGAGATCGATGAAATCTGTTTTAGTTTTTGAAGAATGCATTGGAAAAAAAGTGTGGAATGTGGATCCCTTTTATAAGGAAAATAAAATATTAAATGCTGACTTACTTATTTTTCCTGTTTCTTTGCAGCATTATTTGTGTTTGCAAAAGTTTACTGAATTTTTTATTTAAGTACAACTACAGAAAATAAAATAATTTTCTTGAAAAAGTTGCTTCACTCAACAAAAGATTTTAAAATTAATATTCGATAGAAGTTTGCTGTGTCAATGAAAATAAAACTGAAAAAAATATATTTTGTTTGTACCTAAAATTTAGAAATCATTTTTTCCCTTGAAATGTTGTTTTCAAATGCTTACTAGTATACATGATAAAAATATTAAAAAGATACTTTTTCATTACTTATTGTATGTAATTACTCATTAAGTGATTTTTTTATCTTAATTTATTATTATGTTATTCATTGAAATGAAAATCATTAAATATTAATTGGTAATATTTATAAAAAACCTATATTTACATAATTTATAATTATCCTTTTGTCAATAAACTGAAGCTTAATTTATTTTATCAATAAAATACACATCAAGACTAAAATTTTGAAATTTGTTTCAGATTAGCAGAGTTAAAATTCATGAATTCTTAATAGAAGTTAGAATTTGTCGCTTTCAAATATACATAGAGAAAATTTAAAAAAGATTTAATTATTTGAATTCCTTTAATATTATGTATTTTTTTAGTGTTTTAGGATTATTTTAATCCTTTTTTCCAAAATATAAGTTTAATTGCATCACTTAAACATAAAAAGAATCAAGGCTTTTTATTTTAATGTGCTTAATGAATCATTTATAATAATATTAAATAAAAAATTATTGTTAAATATTTAAAACCCTCACATAAAAGAGCTTGGATGTAAGAAATTTATTTGTGATGGAACGCAATTTTTGTTTAAATAAATGACAGAGATGTTTGATGAATAATCATATTTTCAAGTGCTTATTAAAATTTCTAATGAAAAATAAATATTTCTTGCAGTTAAATGAAGTTCTGTTTTGTAAAAAATAGCAGTTGTTTGGAATATTTTGACAATTTAAATTTAAAAGAGTTTTCTTAAAAAGTTTTTAAATAAATTGTAATATTTCAGTTATGAAAAAAACAACAAAATAAAAGAATTTGAAGACGCATACTTCAAATGTAATTTTTTTTAAACATTTTATGACCATATTATTTATAAGACAAAATACATCATCTTAAAACTAATGATGTATGAAAATGTGTTTTTTTGCCTTCTAATCTATTTGCATTTTTTTACTTTGCTTTATATTCCATTATTTAAGTGACACAAAATTAAAAAATATTAATGACTTTATTTTAGAAGAGTCTTGAATTTTTTTTTAATTCTGTAAATTATATTTGTTTTTCCGCATCCTACTTAAATAAACATTTTGAAGGAATATAAATGTTTGCACTGATTTAATTAATATTTGAAGAACTAGATTTTTGAGCGTAGTTTGTTGTTAAATATAAAAACCATATTTCTAAATTTGAAGACAGATATTTCTTTAATATGTCTTAATTCCATGCTACAATTTTGATTTCTACATTTAATTTAATATGCGAAAATATGTATGGTTGGAAATAGTGTAAAAAATGGGATATGAATTTTGTTTTAATAAATGAAGGAATTTAATTCGCAATTTACACATTTGGAGATTCTAAATATCAATGGAGTTTCATAAATCATAATGAAACATATTTAAATTTAATAATATTGAAATTATATAGACAATTTCAATAAAAGGAAAAAAAACATTTATGTTTTTATAGTATTTTAATAAATTACCCAGGAGTTTAAAATTGTTAGAAAATTAAAACTTTAAGGGAAATTAATCAACTCTAAAATTGAAATTATCTATAAGCTCAATAAATCATTAATTTTAATTTTATTGTTTTTATTTCCTTAAATAGAGAATTTTAAATTTGTTCATATTCATTCAAAATGAGTATAACTTTAATCCATCCAATTCTTGTTTTTCCTTTACCAGAAATTTAATACAATTTATACTAATTTTTGGACCGCCACAATTATGAATAAAAGTAGATTTGTTTTTCACTAACAACCTAGCATAAATATACTTCCATTTGTCTTCTTAATTTGTTGCTGAATATATTATCCTACTTTCTATAAAAATCCTTAAAAATCTTGATAATTTTTCACAATACATAATTGTTTTATTAGATAACAAAATGTTTTTCGTTACATAATATAGGCAAAAAGCTAAGTATTGCTAATTTGATATTGAAAAATGGGAATTTATGATCAAAGAAAATTTGTCCAATCAAGAAATTTTGAAAAGATTTTACCGGTATTTTTAAGTTTTTTCGAAGAAGATAGTTGAAAAGAAAATAAAGGAGTAGAAAAAGTGCTATATGGTAAGTATTATTACTCCAATAATTCTCCTATAATTGAATAGAAAGTAATATTTTTCCAATACTTTAGATTCAATTATACACTTGAATTTTAGAATCTCGCTTATGCAATGTTTTCATTGGGTTAAAGTTAACGAATTTTAAAAATTTTAAAGGAAATTAAGCTATTCATTGGTCATATTTTTGTCTTAAAATGATCTTATGATAAAAATGTCTCTTTTTTGTTTAGATATTTACATAATTGCACTTTCTGCATTTACAGACAATTGAATAATCATTTTATGTGGTTTTTGAATTTCCAAAATTAAATCATGTCTTCTTGTAATGAAAAAAGAATTTTTAAACATTTTAATGTCATATGTTTTGTAAAAGATGCATTTAAAAATTATCTTATTTTATTTTGTGTAACTGATTGCAATTATTAACTGTTTTTATAAGTCTCTTGTTCTTGTATTGTTTTGAAATATTTTCTGAAAAACTAAAGCTTAATAAAATACATACTATGCTTTAAAGAATATACTTTGATTTTCTAACTGCACTAAAATTTAATCAAAGACAATTTGAGGAAAGCAGAATAACATCAATCCAGAATGTAAGGAAAAATGAAATCCATAAGAGCAAGTAAGGAAACTACTTAAGTATATTATAAATTATTTATACAAAATATTTATGCTTTTCAGCTAACTCTTTGATAGAATTTAACGGACATAAGTGATATAAGGAAAGGGCAGCAAAATTCTTCAATAAAATGACGGAAAAATATTGCTTGTAAAAAATCTATACATTTATTATAATACTTGTAATTTTAATATCCAAGGAACTATTGATTAACAAAAGAGGGGTAAAAGTTGACTATAGAATCATAAAGAATCTTACTATTGTTTTCAAGAAAGAAATAATATCCCACTAGTAATGTTAGTTTGCTGTACTGTAGTTAAATGTGTTCAAAATATTCTTAATTGGATCTGGATAAGGAGAACATTATGTGCATCAAAAATTATTTAATATTTCCTTTAATTATCGACTCTGAAAGTCAAATTGTAAGGAAATAAAGGAAGACAATGAAGATTTTACATTAAACATGTGAATGTATGTGATTAATCAATTTATGCAACAAAAGTTTGATTTTTTTTAAAAAAACGTAAAATTATAGGAACACACACACACACACAAATTCCGATAGTTCAAAATTTAAAATGTATATTGATAAAGACATTTTTATAACTGCAAGTAGCACTGATAGTTTTCAATATGAAAAGTGAATAGAAAGGATTTGAGTTTAGTAATTACGTTTAATTTTTTTTTTGACGAAGAAGAAGTATAAAATCATTTGTATAAGAATGCTTGCAAATTGTTTTGAAATGATCTATTTTGATTTGCTCTTGGAACGAATCGGTCTCTGTATGTCTTCTGGAATTTTGATAAGCTGCTTTTTGCTTAAAGCATTTAAGCAGTTTCATCAAATTTTTACACAAAAATGACTTCGTATCTAAACTGTATGTTTGCATTTTATATCCATGCGAAAATATGCAATTGATATCACTAAAACGCTAAGTTTTTATATATCTTCAAATTTAGTTAAAGGTTGGATTGCAACATGATTTCATTGATTTCATTATAATAGCATTAAACCCCTGTGATAAATTCTTTGGTTTGTATGCATAATATTATAATTATCTGCAAATAATTTATGCATAATTTGTTAGCTTATTTTGTTAGTTATTAATTTTATGATAAATTTTAGCAATAAACTTAGAATTCTTCATTAAAACATAAAATTTCATGTGACTATTATCAACCATTTATAAAAAGATAATGTCTTTACTGTTAAAAATAAAAACTATATATTTCATGTCTACCATCCATAATATGTGTAAAATAATTAATGAATAGAGGATTGCTTAAAATTTGAAATTATTTTTACATGAAAATTCAAATGCTCTTAATTTTTCTCATTTTTTCCTATTTAGAATCAACTATATAACATTTTATTAAAAACAAATATTTAAGTATATTATTTCCAGTATCTTTAAAAACAGTAATTTAAGTAATAGCAAAAGCATTAAATAAAGCCTCAGCGAGATCATATTAAATACATGTTATGCTGTTACCATTGGTAAAATATTTAATACCAATATAATAAATATTTTAACATTTATTTGAAAACAGAATTGAAGAATCACAATAAAATAAGAACATATTGCTTTAAATTTATTCATTAAAATTGCATTTAATTATATTGAAATGTTATATTGAGCGTTTTCACCAAAAGCACATAAATTCATCAAACCAGCTTCACTAATAAAGAAAAATATGCTCATAAATAAAGGTCAATACTTCCGTATTGCAATATTTCTCTGTATGTTAACATAAATATTTTACTTCTCATATTAATCCCCGTTCTTGAATCTTACTTTACTACAATGTGTTTATCTTCAGGGAAAACTTAAGGAAGTTTTTAAATCTCCCAGCTGCTTAATTAAACCTAAATTAATCTTTACATTTTTAAAGAGGTCCAATCAAAATAATTATTTTAAATGACCTTTACTTGAAGCCTCTTTTTAAGGAGCAAGTTTTAATTAAGATGATATTTAAAAAAAAGTGAACTGTCAATAGAAAATTAATATTTATAACTTTAGTTTTACGAATATTCATGAAATGTAAATTAAGTTTATAAAGAAAATTAAAATAAATTAATTTAAATTTTAAAGTATTTCCTTTATAGATTTGCTTTTAGAAACTTATTAGTACAGAGTTATTCAATAAAATTTACCGAATTATTTTTTCGTGAAATAAAACAGCGAAAAAGGAATTTATCTAAAACAACAAGTTTTAAACGTAAAATCCAAAAAAGCTATGGAATTTATGGTAAATTGGGGGCTTTTTTTCAAATTTTTTTATAAATAATGGAGGGAAATAAAATTTTATTTTCTCAAAATCAACAAGAATTACACATAAAATTAACAATAATTTAAATGAATAAACTTTTTGAATAATTTTAATTATATAATTTAATTGATAAATTTGAATTGTGAATAAATTGTTAAAATTTTTATACATTATCAAAATTGCTGTAATTTTATAGAATTTAATTCATGAATAAAATATTCTTTTAAGTTTGAAGGATTAATTTTAAGTATTTTAGTTTAATCGATTAGAGCACGAACATGAAGAAACAATCTACCGACAGTGCTTATATTACACGCAGTACTTTGAAAGATTGTTCTGTAATTATTGTTTCTACATATCCTTGTGAATTATGCAAAGTGCATCAATACGCCTTCCTTTATATTGTGAGTGATTCTTAACGTTGCTCTTTTTTTGCAAAGGCTTTAGGCAGATAGTTTACATCATACGTGTCTCATTCTAACGCATTTCAAATTTTTTACATTTTCTGATCAATTTGCTCCCGAAAAAAATGGGTATCGCCATTTGAAAAATTTCGAAATTCTGTCACTGTAACCGTAACTGTGAGAGGAGCAGTGTTTTAAATCATCGCAATCTGGAATCCATACTTTCAAAAAACTATATCTATACATTCATCTCAATTGATTGAGCAGTTCAGCCACTAGAAACTCATGCATAAGGGAAGCTTCTCTTAGACCATCCGGTATAACCAATGTTATTAAAATAAATTGTTTTGTGTATTCTTATATCCAAATATAATGAATTAAACTAAGTCAACATAAGATGATAAAAATCCTAAACCTAAAGCATCTAATTATTCTTGAATTATGAAAAAGGACTTTCAAGAATGTATTTTGCCAAATTTTAAGTTTAGATATAATATAGATTATTGTTTAAAAATTAAAAAAAAAATCTTTTTTTTTCATTTTAACATTGAGTATTGACATTAACATTTTATTTATTAAATGTTTATCTATTTCAACACATAATTAGACAGTTTATATAAAATTTTTATTTTATTATTAAAATGTACTTTATATTAGTAACAATGGGAAATAATGATTTTCATTCTGAACACAGTAAACATTTTGTTTTAAATAGGTAAATATTAATTTTAAATTATATTTTACTAAGAAAAATTTAAAAAAAATTCATGATGAAGCTTTAAGGGATATTCTCAAATTTTTTTGGAAAAAGGTAAAAAGATAATTTTTATTTAAATTTCGCTTTGATTTGTAGGGATAAATGAATTTTAATTCTCATTAAGAAATAAATTTCTAATCAGAGGAAAGTTACTTAAGTTTCCGTCTATTTCCAATTATTCTGAGCAATTGAATCAAAGCCTACAAAATCTTTATTAACAACAACATTCTATTAGGAGAATAATATAATTCCTTTGCACACAGGAAACGAAAATTTTAAGAAATTGCTTTTCATGGATATTGAAAAGAAAGATCTTGGTATTCTACACTTTAAATCATTTTAAACTTGGTTATTGAATTCGCTTAATATCATTAAACTAAATCTCACTAGACGTTGGGCAAATAATTCACGTACAATACATAAACTTTTAACTCTTCATTTCATTTTGGTTTTATTGTACGTATAAAATTGCTGATACACTTTTAAGCATTTAAGTAAAGTTGGCGCTTTTAAGTAAAATTTGAAATATTTATAAAATTTAAAGTCTTCCTTCATTTATACAATCGTTCATTTTCATGTTGAAATAAGATATTGCTTTTAAGAAGAGGTATATAAAGGATCTATAACTTTTTAACATTAATAATTATTGTAAAACTGATACATATATATTGAATTTGAGTATTAGTTATATTTGGAACTTACATAATAAACTTTAAATCCAATAATAATAAATTACAGCATTGTAGAATAATCCCCAGTTTTATTCTAAAAAATTTAAATTTGAAAAGGGGAGCTTTTTCTTTTTCAATAATTTCAACAAATTCTAACTTTAAAAAAGATTTTGATTAAGTGCCCTGTGATAATTTTAAATAAATCAAACTACAAAAAAATATGAAATAACTCTTCAAAATGGCAGAAAGTTAATGTAAAAAACTCATATTATTAAAATATTTTATGAGACATTATTTGTAATTTTAATAATAAAAGATTGTAAAATATAATGAGATTAAATAAAAATAAAAAAAATGAATGTAAATTAAGATTTTATATTTCTATTTACTAACATTTCATTGAAATTTTACCATTTCATCAAATTTAAAGGAATTAAAAAATTGTCATTAATACATCAACTACAACTTTGTGACTGATTCAGAAATTAGTAACTGTTACCAAATTGTTCTTATTAAAAAGGAAAGTTTTAATAAATTTTCATTAATCTTTTTATCTGTTAACTAACATCTTAATAATATCTTTAGTAAATGTCATGTATACTTTTTGAAAAAATTTTGCTATCACAAGGAATGTGTGATCATCAACTTGACTCATCAATAAAATATTCATAAAGAATATTTTAATATCAAGAACATGTTAATATTTAAATTTTTTTTCTTTTTCTTTCCTTTTTCATAAAGAAAATATGTATATTCATTTGTTAGGAAGACAAAACAATTGCAATACTCTCTATAGAGAATCCTAATGAAATAATAGTGTGTAATTTCTCCAAAGATATATCAATTAATTGAATAATCAAAGAGAATGTATAGAACAAAACGCATAACTAGTTAAAATGACTTTTAATAAAACTTACATAAATTTACACTGGTATATTAGAGGTGGGTGTCATACAAAAGCAAACTCCAAATTATAATCATATTAATATTAAATCGTACCATTACATTAATTTTTTTTATCTTTATATTTAATGAAATATATTTTATTTTAGTAAATAATAACAAATATATATCACAAATGCATTAATTTTTGATTAGATGCTTATTTATATCAAAATACTTGAAAAAAAGAACAGATGTTCTACATAAAAGTTTTTAATAGTTTTCAATTAAATTTGCATTATAATTGCACAATTCTTTTAATCTCTCCACATTAAGGCTATTTGGGTTTGATAATTAAAATGAATTATAAATTTGGAGCATTTATGCTGTATATTGATTTTATCGTTTTCCTTTTATAGTTCTTTTCCAATATTAAACTAATGCAAAAAATATGGCTATTTTGAACATATCTTAAAAGATAAATAAATATTAATATTAAATGTAAGTGTGTAGTGTAAATAATATACCAGCAGGATCAATTATTAAAACACATTTAAAAATTGATTAAAGGCAATAATTTTTAATCATCGTTTTAAGACAGTATTGCATAATGTAAACTGCTGGTTACCCAAAATTTCACACTCAGAAAGGTTTTAGATATCAGAGCGAACTTCATTTATTAGAGAACTTTTACACAAAGATCAAATGAATTAGACTCCACATAGTGGGGAGCCTAACTACTGTAAGCTCTTTTCATAAGTGAGGCATTTTAACATTTCTACGTAAGTTGTCTTCAGAGAGGATTTTTTACAGTGGGCGCTGTATTCTCAAGGGAGAAAGCCTTTAAATCTTCCAATCGACATGTATGTAGAAAGCAGAAATTCATAACTATCTCTTTCCTTTCCCAGCCATGAATGGAAACTCATGCTTCTTAAAACTCTGTTAAATCACTAGGCCAAGAGAGCTTAAAAATCAAATGATTGAAATTACATCTTCTTGTGAAGTATGAATAATGCTATCTATTGTTTTTGACTATAGCCACTCGGTATAGAAGCTTTCTATGTATACTTATAAATAGCAATCAACATGGGTTCCTCATATTTTCAAAGTTAATGTGATGTAGCAGCGAGAGATGTACCCACTGCAAGTTTTTATACAAGTATAGACTACACGTTTTTGATTAGATCCAGAGAAAAAGCAGGACAAAGAAAATTTCAATCTGATGAATGAAGAAGAATTTTTAAAGATTTCGTGCCATTTGTAGTCACGCAATATCCTGTTAAAATTTGGTTGATAGCAAGCGCTGAAGGTATGGAAGAATCACAGGCTCAACACCTCAGGATATGTCAATTTGTGTGTTCTTGTTGTTCTTCCTGTTTTGTTGACGAAACTATCTTCAATCTTCAAGTGTTCCTTATAAAATTCTAAAATATTATGGTCAATTGCCATTTTATGCATTTGAGATGTTTCGCATTTTAGTTTTTAGTTATTTACCGAATAATTTGTGTTGATGTTATATCTCTTGATTTATGGATCAATAATTTTAGGAAATTCAAAAAAAAAAAAAAAAAAAAAAAAAAAAAAAAACCCATCATGATGTGAAACTTATTTAACTCAGAGAACGGCAATACGTATAAGAAGGAATGGACAACGTAATTTTGTACCACCGTAAGCCATGATGCCGGATACTAGACCAGTGTGGTGATGCATAAATCAAAAGAGCAACCTTTTCTCATCGAAATGTCTTCAGACTCAAGGCCGATAATAGTTGCAGGTTGGATTTGTCAGTAAATCATTCACTTTCGTTATTCATATCCATTGTTCGTCACATTATTGGCTCAGCAACTGCCTGTGGTCTTGATTCAAGCATGTACTAAACATTGGACATCTTGAGGACATTCTACTAAACTGAACACGACGTTAAATGGTACGAATGGACATGTAATGATAAGTAACATACTGAAATTAATGAGGTATGGTTTCTTGATGTGGCTAAATAACCCATCACTTAAATGTGTGCAGTATGCCTATTATCACGTGCAGTGGTGTAACAAATGAGTGCTCTTGCATCAAGCTATTACAGATCCCTGTCACAGTTCATAAGTTCTGACTTACATGAACAGCGATTTCTCTGAAGGATAATCCGCAATCTCTATTAGCTACTGTTCTTTGTCGGTTGAAATCAGAAATTATTTGAATTTTTCTACGAGGCATAATAAAAAAACGTACACACAATGAAAATAAATAAATACACAAACACTTCCTTTACTTGAATCCTCATTCTTTCGTCTCTTTATTTAGTATTTGCAAATGATACTAGGATAGCTTGTTATGTACGCCTGCTCTGAATTGCTAATTATTTGAATATGTCATCACCGCAGTTGGGATTATGTAAATTTCATATGATTTGCATGCTTCCTTCTGATTGTTGTATTTTGGATGTCTAGCTTTGTATTTAAATATTGTGGAAACCAAAAATACATATTTAGTGTTTTCTAAAATGGAGACTCCGTGGGTGGCCATTCCAAGAAAATATCTTCAAATTTGAAATGCATTCATGAATAATACAGAAGTTTTGAGTTTCTTATTGCTTTCTAATAATATATATTTCTCTGAACAGAAAATTAACGTAAAAATATTTCTACTCTTTTATAGTTTATTTTAAAATAAATAAAATATTCTCAATCATTTAAATTTTCAATTAACTTTTTTTACGGATAATAAAATAGAATTTGAAAAATAAACTATAAAAATAATCAAAACAGTTTAAGAAATAAATATATAAAGTTGTTTTAAAAAATGAAGTTTTTAATTAGGTGATTTGTTTATTGGGTTATTTTAATAATTGTAGAGGCATAATAATGCCTATGCATTCCAACACATATTAAATTTTAGAGTAAGAGAGACACGAGAAAAATTGCATTTTACATCAGCATTAAGATAATAGCTCTTTTTTTGGTTAACCCATAAATCTTTTTGGAGAAAAGAGCTTCAAATTGTGGTCTTTTTCTTTGTCATTATCAAATGCATTCCATTTACGTAGTACGTTTTTTCAAATATTGCATTATGTTTTCTTAACAGATCATGAATATAAATGCTCTTAAAAAACATTAGGATGTCTGATCTTTCAAAAAAATAATTAATAGGTAATCATGAAGACCTACTAATTAAAAAATTCTAGTTAAGGAAATATATGGTGAAAGTACAATAACAAAATATGTGAAACTTGCCGATATCCAGATTCATCTTTTCTTTTTAATGTGAGTACAATAACTGTTAATTTATATAACAATAAGCTTAAAAAAAACAAGAAATTGTTATCAAACTTACCTTAAAAATCCTTATGCACATATTTATAAATGCACATATTTAAAAATTACGGAATATTTTCTTTCATTTTAAACTTAAAAATGCCCTTTATGTAAATAAAAATAGTTCTTTCTAAAGTTATACATAGTGCAATATTCGATACATATTTTTGCATTGTAATTAAATTTCCTGCTACATTGTAAATGAATTTAATTAAATGGAACGAATTTCAGTGTCATAATCAAGTAAGTAAATTTAAATGAAATCTGCTGGATAGTATTTTTATTCTTTCTGTTTTTTTCAATTCAATTAATACAATTTTGTAGTCTTATATTATTTTGTAGTCTCAATGTTGTAATATTTAGACAAATAAAGTAATATGAATGAGAACAAAAATGTCAATAAGTTTTAATAGTCATAAAATAAATGGTATAAATTATTATTTTAATGTTGTGATAAACATGTCTTATAATGAGTATCTACTGCAAAAATATTTAGATTTTTCATTTACTAATTTTCTTCTCTGCTTTTATGAAATACTGTTTACAATAAAGCCACTATTGCCTGGTGATATAATATGTTGTACACGTGGCAGGAAAGTTATCAGTTCGATAATTGTCCATGCTGAAGCTCTCCGTGTTCACTAATAGTGACCAAAATAATAAAATAGATAGGTCAAAATATTCTCCAAGTACAATGATACTTTTAGATCAATTTGCTTAATAATTATTTGAACTGAATTATTTGTGTAGAACTTATCACACACACTATACATAAAATTAAAAAAAACATTTTATACTTATTTTTTATTTTGTTCAAAATTAGAAAAAAACTTTATTAAATAATTACTTTATAATTAAATAATTACTTAACTTTAAAGTAACTAATAAAATAATTATAGTGAAAGGCAAACATTGTATTAACATACAATATTAATTTCCAATTCAAATTTGGTAGACAATGAATATTAATTTCTCAAGACATTAATCCCTAAAATTATGTCTAACTGAAATTGCAACGTATTAAAATTTACTTTTAATTAAACAGAGCCAAATATAAGAACTTTTTGATTGAATCGAATCTGCATTACCTCATAGTAAGCCATTTAACCCATGTCTTTTTATAAATTATATAAAGCTATTCTGATTGCTTAGGATAAAGAAATAAAAGTTTGATTTAAATTACAATGTTATATACTAAGACAAAAATTAATCGTGTCTTAGTTTGTATATTCTTATTTACATGCAAAGAGCTTAGCAATAGAAAGATATCATTTCAAATTTAAGACCATATCAGAATTTGTATAGCTAATGGGTAGAAAAACTTTCCCTAATACATTCAAATTAGAAAATAATCAAAATATCATTACGAAATATAGCAATTCAAGTAAATCTAAAATATATGACATATAGTTCTACAAGTAACTCTAAAAATTTAATCTAATAAATTTGTGTGAACATATTAATGTTCTTTAATGAAGTTCTTGAAAGTAGAAATCAAATTGTGATCTTAATATGTTTTTATACTACGATAGTTAATTGACTTATATTCTTTAAGAACTAAACTTTTTCTCACTTAACGAATTTTTTCCAGGGAAGCTGAAATTTTTCTAATGTCTTGCCTAAGAAAAATATTTTATTGAAAAAAGCTTTCTTAACTAAGCTATTAAGAGTTGAAATTTTTTCTCATACAATTTTTTTTATTTTGCGGGATTTCTTGAAAACAAATTTTTTTCATTTATTATCAATATTTCTGATCTAGGCCCTAAAATATTTTTGTATTTATAAAATAGTGTAATAGTTCTAATTTAGTTAATTAACGCAAAAATTAGTCTTAGCAGACAACAATAAGATAAAAATAATAATAAATTTATAAGAAAGATTATTTGTCTCAAGAAAAAAATTAAAAATGAGAGAAAAAATTTACTGAAAACTTCTTTGAAAATATAAAAACTTTTTTTTTTATATCCACGAATATGTTTGTAATTTTCTTTAAATATGATTAAATTTGAATTGTGAAACTTAAGATAGTTGAAACATAACAGCTATAATATTTGAAAAGCAATAATTATTTATTTATGTAATAACTCTAAAAGAGTACAGCTCTTATATACTGTGTAATGTAATCTTTCGAAATTTATATTACCTAAATTTCATAAATCAAAATTTAAAAACAAAAGGAAAATATTTGTGTTTTTGTTCTACATTAAATACCTATATAGAAAGGATTTTAAAATAAATACAACTAGTATCTTTATATAGTTTATAAAGCATTATGTGTTATTATAAACATTTGTAGCTAAATTTAAATACAATTTATTTGTACAGTTCTATCTAAATTTTGCTACAAATGTTTAATTTCACGAGATTATTTACAGAAATAGATTTTTTTGGAAAATATCCGTTAAGAAATTTAATTGTAAATTTCAGTAACAAACATACTATTTTATAAATAAGAAATTTTAAGATTTTTAATAATTAACTATAATATATATCCTGATATAATGCAATTATATCATTTTTGAATGTCATTAATGCGCATTAAATAATTAAACAAATAATAGTCATAATTATAGTGGGATTAATAATATTAACTGGCAAAAAATATAATTTGTATTTGACATATCTTTCACTTAATTTTTGTGAAATAGTTCTGAGTTTAGTTAAAAAATTATGCATCCTCTGAGCAAACTAGTATTTTCTTATAGAAAAGTAATATAAAAATTTCACTTAAAAATAATTTTAATTCTGGGAAAGTGCTAAAACTAATTAAATAAAACAAATCACTTGGAACAATATTCTTTTCACAATGTTTAAAATAATTCATTAACCGTTATTTATTTAGAAATTTATGATGATTTTGGGAATTCTAAATTTAGCTTTCAAGTAATTAGATATTTGCTAATAAATGCTCACCCGAGGAAGCTCAATAAACGCTGCATTCATCATAATTAATCCTTCGTGAATTCCTAAAACAACTATTGTGTTTGGAATATTTAAATTATACTATGTTAATTAACAAATGTAACATAACTAAATACATTCATTATTTGAAAGTTTAATCAAATATTCAAAATAGCGCTTAGTGTAATAAGAATATTTTGGGCTTTAAAAAATATAAATTTAATCAACTATTGTTTATTTAACACCTTGTCTTATATAAATCGTCAGTTGGTTTTATGTAACTATATTTGCATAGCTAATTATATGTGCCTGTGAATATATGTTACAAAATTTTAAATTTTGGTATATATTTTTCTCTAACCATTTTTAATGCTTATAAAGTTTATTAACATTAAAAGCAGATTTTACTTATATAAAAATTAAAGGCTTATAAAATTATAAGTAAGTAAATTAGAATTTATTTTTAGTTTAAGTGTTTATTAGACTTATGCATGCAAGCTAATTCGTATTATTTGCTTTGTAAATAAATAATACAATATATTATTTCACAATATAGCATAATTTAAATTTATCATATAAGAAATATAAATAAACTCAATCATTTTTTAAATTTTTCGTTACCCCATTTAACAATTAAAGAATATATAATAATATTTTATTTATATTATAAATAACGTCTTTTTATACACCATGATTATATGATCAAAATATTGCAATTTTTCTCTGGAAATTATTATAACTTTGCTCAATAAACTATATTTCTTACTTCAAAAATTTCGATGAAACATTCCATTGTATTGAGAAAAAATAAAGTGCTTTAATAAAACTGAGTTTTGTAATATTTACATACCTTTATTAAACATTTCATATTATCGAATATGTAAATAATTATTGAATAAACCTTTTCAATGTAATACAACTAATTTAAAAAAATAAGAAGAAAAGGAATTATCATAGAAGTGCTGAATAGTGCTTAGAAATTTATTGTAATATATTTTATGGGGAGTTGATGAAAGTACCAGCAGAAATGTCGTATTTTACAGAATATTGATTCTGGATTAAACGTTTTGATATAGACATTATTGCAAAATTATTTTGAGGTCAAGGACTTCACCGCTCAGTGTAGATATTTCATTTCATGGCATTAGTGCTACATTATATTTAGATCAAGTACTGCACTCCCCAATATAGATTTTTCATTTCACCCTCGTGTTCATCAAGTCCTACTCCATGAAATGGTACATTTTAACTATGGAAAATTTTACCTCCTGTAGGAAACAAAGCCTGCGTCATAATTTGGGCTTGGTCAGCTAAAACTTATGTTTCTCCACAATGATCCTTCCTTTCAGTTACATGATTGAGTCAGTAGAATATCAAGAACAGGCACCATGATAATATCATAATAAGACATTCAGAATCACTGAATTTAGATTCATATTTGAAAATTGGAAGCAGATAATCATGATCATGGGTTTTGGAAGGAAACACGTACACCCGTAATATTGGGGGGGGGAGGTGATAAGTAAAAATGTTAAATGTTTCGTCTGACCATATAAATGCTTTTTTCTTGTCATTCAATTAAAGTTTGTAATTGAGACACCACAGTAGCCGATATTTGGCGTTAACATTTATGATAAGTAACTCAGTAATTATTGCTCTATAAATGTTTTGCTTACAAAAGTGCTCCTAACTGTAACTACTTGTACTAGATAATCCAAATGTTAATATGGCTTTTTGGTAGCAGTTATTTTATTTTTAAACACTGCAAACCATTTCCTTATATATCCATCGATGTCTTTTAAGTCTTTTATAGTAGTAAGGAATCCAAGCTATCCTTGTCTAAAATTTTGCTTTGCTAAATTTGTCTTACTGCGCTGTATGTATATTGTTAGGACTTTAGACGTCATACTTCTAATAACATCTAAAATATATCATGGTGAGTGTCCCTTACTCCAGCTAAAGGCACTTTTACAATTTAGCCTTTTTGAAAGTCTGACCTTTTGACAAACGTTCAGGCATATTACACTTTCACAGAAGTTACCTCATACTACAATGATATGAATTTCATATACAAAACGAAATTGCTAGATTGAATTGCATTTAATGCTAACTGAGCGCATTCTTGAGTATTAATTTATTCAAAATTTTCATTGTTTTGATGACTATCTGATTAATATTATAACATTTCATAATTTATGTAAAATGTTTAATATATGAATTGTTATATTTTTAAGAAAAATAATAGACAAATACTGTAGCCACAATAATGCGTTTATATTTTAATAAACTTTAATTTTTATGTGTAAATAAAACTGATATATGTATCAATAACCTATAATTTTAGGCTATTTTAAAAAAAGCAGTGTTCAATAAATTTTAAGTTATTCTCTTAAGCATATTACAATCTTTTTTTATAGTGAAACAATTACACTCAAGTTTGAACATTTCAATCTTTGTATGCTACTTATTTGTTAAAACTTATATGTTAAAAATTAGATTTTTATTCTTAATTTGGATTTGAAATCTTTTAATGTTTTTAGTAATGTAATTTAAATTAAAAATATTTTTATAAAAATTAAAATTATATTGTATATTGAATTATAAATACATTTTTCATTTCATTTTAACTTAAATATTACTGTTAAAAATTTATCTGTTAAAAATACGTTATTTTAAAAATAATCTGGCCATTAAATTTTGAAAATATTAAGAATTAACTCAATAAAACTAACCATTGTTCAAAAAACATAAAAAAATTATAATACACATTTCAAATTTTATAATTTGCAATCCTTAGTTTCCATTAAAACAAATTACTGCACCGTCTAATATGCATAATAATATAGAGTATTTACTAATGAATTTAAATATAGTTATTTCAAATTATTTTGAAATGAAGTACTTTATTATTAAAATACTTTATTGTAAAGAATTATGATAAAAT
>JAPDSC010003646.1:1293-34273 GCA_026290005.1 Latrodectus geometricus | reverse complement strand
CACAGATTTGCTTTGGTGGAGGTCGAAAAGAGAGGAGCCGACAAAGAGGCGACCGGCTGTTTCTCGCCAAATCTGCCAAATCCTTTGTTTTGGTGGAGTCTCCGCCAAATCCTGGTGACTGGCTGTTTCCAGCCAAATCCTTTGTCAGTCTTATGCATATGCATAGTTCAATGGTGAGAGCAAAGTTTTCTTAATTTTTTTCTGATTTCCTGATTTATAAGAATGGATACTGCAGTGAATCGTGATCTATTTCTTGAAAAGTTAAATGCATTAATTGCTGGTAAACGAGAAGACAATTGCTTTTATTTTTCTAGAGAAAAGTACTCTAAAATACTTTCTGAAGTGGTTTCTACTAAAACTAAGCGCTACACACCTTTGGATTACAGACGATTAAAACGTTTTGACGTTTTAAAAATTTGAATTAATGATGAATTTTGAATTAATGTTGAATTAATGATGATGAGAAGTTAATTGCACCATTAAAACCAGGAGAAACGAATGTACAGTATTATATTACCAATGAAGAATTGTTTAGTATACTATATGAAGCTCACACCAGCGTAGGACATGGAGGAAGAACAAACATGCTAAAAGAGTTGCAAATTAAATACAAAAGTATTACATATGAAGTTGTAATCTTGTATTTAAATCTATGCAAACAATGTCAAATGAAACGCAGTGCACCTAAGAAAGGTATTGTTGTGAAACCAATGATTAGTTCTGAATTAAACTCAAGATGTCAATTTGATCATAGATCTGCAGTCAAACTCAGATGGTGAATATAAATTCATAATGGTGTATCAAGATCATTTAACTAAGTTTCTCCAGCTATGACCTTTTAAATCTAAGAGGGCTGAAGAAGTAGCGTATCACGTTCTTCCAATATTTTTAATATTTGGTGCTCCAGAAATATTGCAATCAGATAATGGTAGAGAATTCAGTAATCAAGTCATATCCGAAATATGAGCTATGTGGAAAGATGTTAAGATAGTTCATGGAAAGCCTCGTCTCAGTCAAACACAAGGCTCAGTTGAAAGGGCCAATCAGGATATACAGAATATGCTAACTGCATGTATGAACGATAACAATACAAATAAGTGGTCAGAAAGTTTACCCTTTGTTCAATTTGTCAAGAACACTTCATACCACGAAGGAATACGCCAAAGTCCTTATGAAGCCATGTTTGGCATTAAAGCGAAAAGAGGTATAGCATCGTCTTTTTTGCCGAGCGAACAAATCGCAGGTATCGAAACTGAGGAACAACTTGAAGAAATCGCCAATACTTTTGAAACCGAAGAACAGTTTGAAGAAACTGGTAATACTTCTGAAAAAAAATTTGAGCGGTGGTCAAACCGAAAACCAAATTCCAAAGAAAAATATTGAAGAGGATTTTTAATCTACTACGACTTCACATCAAATTATGAATGAAGAACACAAGTTAATTTCTATAAAAAGAGCGGCCGCAAAAGAGAATCTTCTACTGCAAGCAACAAAAATGTTGCGAACCTCACAAAATCAATTTCCTCCTGCTCAAATTGGTGATACTGTATGAATACAAGTCCCTGGTGTTGACCGTGATCGTACAGATAACCGAAATGTGATACCGGTTGTTGTTGGAATAAAAGACTCCTACTTCTATAAACTTCCGAATGAAAATGGTACCTTCAAGCAGCATTACACACGTAATCAGTTCGAAATTTGAAAAGAAAAGCTTCTTCCCATAAATAAAATTTCTTTTTAAGAAATTTCGCTGAGAGAAGCAGCTGTAGCTAATTCGAGAAGCGGTGGGCAAGACTATATACGCTGTCATTGCAAAAAGAAGTGTTCCACAAATAAATGCAGTTGTAAAAGCAAGGGCCTCTTGTGCAACTCAAAGTGGCATAATAGTTTAAGTTATTGCAATAAATTTACTAAATTATATGAAAATCACATAATTTAGTAAGTTTTTTATTACTATTATTTTATTTTCTCATTTGAACGTACTTTATAATTAAGTAAGTTTTTTACTTCTATAATTTTCCTTTCTCATTTTGAAAGTACTGTGTGTTTTATGTCTTAGTCATTCCTCTCAGAAAGAAAAGCGAAAAATTTATCGTGACTGAATAACGCAGAAAAAAAAATATAAATCTAGGACATGTTCAACATTCACCATTAGTGCATGGTGAATGTCGACATTCACCGGTGAAAGTTAGAAATAAGGGTATTTAGCAAATACTTCGGACATACGCCAAGCGACTATGTGAATGTTGACATTCACCGGTGAATATCGACTTCTCCAGATTTCGGTGTTTCACCGTAACATATATATATATTTATATATATTGCCTTTTTCTTCTTTATTTACTTCTCTCACAAAATAGAACCATTTATCAAATCTACTACAACATCCATTTTGAAGTAAAAAATGAATTAAAACGTATCAGAGGAATACTACTTTCGCTAATCAAATAAGATGAACACTAAATGAATTATTTTTTGCCACAATATGCACAGTTTTTTTTTCAACGGAAAGTTTGCATAATTCTTTGAGTTCTTAAAAATGGTATTGGCAAATTTAGTTTAAAAAGAACTGAAATAAAATTTATCGGAAACTATTGTAAAAAAGTATTGGACTCCAAACCACTTTTTTTTTCAATCAATAAGCTTCAATCATTGCATCTCTAAAAGTACTTTTTATGTAAGAATCTTATTTGATCAAAGGATGTTTTATCCATATGAAAAAAACTTTGATAATTTTATAATTCTATGGAAAAATCATTTTTGAAGAACTTCTAAACTAGCTTATATATAAATTAAAATTAATTTTAACAATTTTGTCAATAAATCAAAAATTTGATGAATCATAACTCATTTATCAAGAAAATATCCAAATTGATTCAAACATAATTTTATAAGAAATTATTTTATTTTTATTTTTAAATATAGATAACCTTCAAGTTTTTTTTAAATTGAAAACTTCGTTTTAATTTAAAGATATGACAAAACCCATTGTCAACAATTTTACATTTAAATATTTTTAGATAGTATTTTACTAAGTCTTTATTTAATAAAAATAAATAACAAAATTGTAATTTTACCAAATTAATCAATGATAAATTATATTCTTTGAAGCATATAACATATGTAACAATATAATGAAACTCAAAATTTGGTATTAATGCAACAAATGCATAGGACATTTTTATATATATAATATTTTATGTTGTTTTCAATAGGTTTTTTTACTTAATAAACATTACAAGTGCAGCATAGTTTTCATAAATTATAAATGATGTCAGCTTGTTTCCTGAAAATTTTACTTTCATTTTAATAAAATAAATAAGAATTTAGAAGGCAAGTTTCAATGAACATTTTATGAAATCTTGAAATTTTAATTGTAAGAAGAACTGGACAAATATATTAATTGCTTTCAATAAATAAAGCAATTTTGATGATAAAGCAAAGATTAATTTAATAAACATAATATTCTGTTGAATGGAAATTGAGCTATAAGGATCAGTTTGATTTTTATTAAATTTGTATTTGAGAACTGTAAAATTATCCTTGAAATTTGTATTGTATTATTTTATAATTGATAAACAGAATTCTGCTAGAGATTCTATCAAGTGTAAAAGTATTAAATTTGAAAGAGTTTTGCAGTTCATATATATTTTCAAAATATAATTGAAGTGTATTCGAAGAAAATATTTCCCTTGTTAAAATAATTAGGTAAATAATTAAGCGTGGATTGCACTTATAGACCTGCAATCGAGATTTTCTAATTATTTATCGAACCGTTAAAATGAGAAATATTAAATTAGGAGAGTTAAAAACAAAATACGAAGTAGATTTTGCTTATTACTTAATATCTTAACATATGATAAAACAGCATTTTGCAATATGCCAATAACAAGAAACTCAAAATCAAATTTTAAAAATCAATGTTAAAAATGTTAATTATCATTATTAGAAATGAAAAATAAGTTTATTGCAATAAGAAGGAGTTAAAATATTATGCTCAATTTCAAACCATCTCCATTGACTGTAAAATTATAGGTACATTGAATAATGCAACATAAAGGCAGAATTGAATTTCTGCCTTTATGTTGCATTTTAAGGTAAAAAGTGTTTCGGATCAATTTAAAAAATAAATTAATGTTTTGGTTAAAATTAATATAACTAGCATAATAGTGAATTATATAACATTCATTATGAGAAGAGAAAACCATTTTCTTGTTAATGAATAAATGAAATATTACAGGACAGTCACGGAAGATTCTTCTTTTGGTCTGAATGGTTTCACAGATTATATTTTTTAAGATTGATAAACATCAAAGCATTTACTAAGTGAGCTATCAGAAAAAACATTTATGACTTTCAAATTAAAAAATTTCTAAAGCACTTTTATAGAAAAGTGTAGAAGTTGTAATAATTATCATAATTAAAATAAGTGAAATTTTAAAGAGATCCTAAACGCAGTTCATAATATACTGTACTGAAAGAATAATTTTAAATTCTTCTCCAAAATATATTTATTTTAGTAAACTGAATTTTGTTAAAAAGAATAACTTTATATTTCAGTAATATGAGTGAAAAATTAAAGTTATTTTTATGTGGGTAGCATTTCAGATGAAAAATTCTTTGTATTGAAATAATGTAAAACATACTTTAATACTGTAAATGTTAAAAATGAAAGTTTAATTTCAAATATAAAAAAGTAAATAATATCTTTATATATAAAAAAATTAAAACAGCAATTGATATTCAATTTATTTTAATTGTAAAAAAAAAGGAAAGTCATAAATAAATGTAATTGCATATAACCACATGGCATAAAATTATGTTAGTATTTACTTTTCCGAACATTAGGCTTATAAATTTTGCTTATAGGATTCCATTGATAATTTTAAAAAGTAAATAATATTGAGAAAGTTAGGGAATAGGGAAATTTTTTACATTATATTTTACAAAATATGTGATTATTATTTATTAATTTCATTTATCATCAATAAGATGTGAATTATTCAATTATGTCTTAAATGTAGCACGCGATAAGTAACAAAGAATCAATAAAAACACTGGGCATTCTGCATCAAATATTAGTATCTTGTGTCATTATTTTTAATATAGTTGTCTTCAACGTTTTTCTTCTTTGCTACTTAAGAAAGAGTCACATATTTTATCAGATATACGTTATTGGTTTAAATAGATGCATTTACGATAAAAGCAGAAAGTCTAATCGCCCATTCATTAACTTTTTCTTTAATTGTTTATAGTTTAATACCTTTTTTAGTTTACTTATATTTTTAAGTTTACTTTAATTGTTTATAGATTTTTTTATAGTTTTCCTGTCCTAAATCATTTCAATTCTCCTCGCCTCTGATTGTTATTTTCTTTGTTTTAGTAAGAAACATTTTTTTTAAAATTCTTAATAATAATAATCAATTGAAATAGCTTGAAATCTGTCTATCAAAAATGTGAATCATAAGATACGTTACAAGTATGCGTAAAATATATTTGGAATCTTATAACTTCATTTTAAAAACATAAGAAATTATTTCGTTTCAGTGCATGAATTTTCACGAAATATATATATATATATATATATATATATATATATATATATATATATTAGAATTAAATGATCCCCCACTATGAAGAAAATCTTTTTAATAATTATTAATGAATCTTTCAATTTAAGTATTCATAATTTACTATAAGCCCTTCGAAAATATAAATCAATGATTGCGTGATATTTATCCTTTTTGTATTCTTTTATACCTTATTTTATAAAAGAAGAACAGTAGGGAGTAAGTCATTGTGGATGCCAAACATAGATGGGTTTTGTTATTTAGAAGCTGGGACCAACAGAAAATTTTCACCCTCGATCTGACCTGCCACCTCCTGAAAAATCATTTCATAACGAGGATATTGCGACCTCGGCGTACTTAACATGCCCCATCCGATATTTGTGAACACGATGGATATTCGGCTTTGTTAGGATTCAATTTCACAATTTTCCGATAACTACAGGAAAAGCTCTAAGCAACCAGGCAACTCCGGCTATACTATTTTAAGATGAATTTTTTTTTTGATCGTTAATGACAGTCAAAATTCATAATAAGACAAAAGAAAGAAATTTATAGAAATTATTAAACTACCTTAAAATTCAGTAACAACATTCAAAGCTTACATCTCATAATTAAAATTAAATGTTAAGATTAATTGAAAACTTTTGCACAAACACCAAATACAGTTTTCGATGAAAACCGAATATGGAAGTTTATTATATTTTAACCATGTACATTGGTCGAATATTGGAAATTACTTTGCATAATTGTTTGCAACTTGCAAGAATGTCAGTGAATTCTGCTTTAAGTTTTTATTCTCTGATAAAACAAAATTGAAAGAAGAAATGCAAAGCCCCTATTTTAAGGGAATGGGATTTTAGAGCAGACATGACAAGCCTCATTAATAAATTAAGAATTTGTTACCAAGTAAACAATTAAATAGTTTTGAATATAATAAGAATTGTAAGATATTTTCAAAGTAAATTAAAATGTTTCAGAACATTTAGTGAAAAACAATGAGATATATCTTTTTTCTTATTGTCGGCAGTTAATTTTATACAAGTGTGAAATTGTATATTTCTTATATTCAAGATTCAAATTTAAGAGAAAGTGAAGAAATCAAGATGCATTTGAAAACCCTGAACAGCTGCATAGCTTTCTATGCATATCCTCTCTTATATTAAAGAACATATAATTCATCCACATCAAGAAGTAATGAGAAGTTCGATCTTTATGCTGATACATTCCTGCCGATTAAACACAGATAGTAATCCTGATTCCTTAAATTTCTATCGAAAGAAAAATATTAAACTCAAAACTATTTTGGTTAGAAGTGACTTAGACGTATAAAAACACTTCCATATGTTAAGTCATTATTATTAAGTAGAGTTCACTAAAACGCAATCCGAAAATTGACCTGCTGATTTTTCCGTCTTAATGTATGAGATTACCACAAAACTTGACTGACTTATATTTGGATTCTTTCATATTTGGATATGAGTTACCACCTGTTTTTCTTCATATAAGTAGTTTTTCTTGAAGTTTTTTTAAATGCCAGTTTTTTCATTGATTTTTACTATAATTGCTAAAATAGTAACATATATGAACATTATTGAAAAATAATCTTAAATCTGATTGACTTGAATCTGTTTCATTTATTTTTGTATTTGCTCATTTCTAATTCAACTTTGTACATTATTATATAAAACATGTGTCATATTATCACGTACAGATAACTGTTTTATTGTGTACCATTGTTGTTTTATTTTAGTATACACTCAATAACTTTTCTGGATCTTATTTTATACCAGTACTTGTTAAATGAATCTAAATAATTAATAACATGTTTAGAGTCTAAAAAGTTAAAGTCTTTCTGGATGATACAGAGCATAGGTATTAAGTGGAAATGACCCTGGACTGTGCTGCCATTTCTACTAAACTTAACTTGGTATTAGATAGGGTCTGTCAGACATTTTTACTTGGAACAGTTGACAATCAAATATAATGCAGGTCCATGTAAAAATGTTATGAACAACCAATGAATATGAGAGTTTGCTGATAATGTCGCCACAAGCACTGCTGTTGACCAGGAGTACACCTACAGTGAACAGAGGAACATTGAGATTGGACAGTGTATAAGTGAAATAGAGTTGCTGGGTTGGATATATCATAATTTTCACTCCTAAAATCGATAGTCTTACCATTTTCAATTAAACAGTTGCTCCCTTTATGTACAGCAGGTTACATATAGAGTAGTAGTGGTAGTAACATGTTTCGGGAGACATTCTAGTCTCAACCTTTAGCGATTGCTTCCTTACATGGCAACTGTTTTCCTGAATGAAATAGAATCAACAACACAACGCTTTATGCTATGAGATTCAAATTGTGTTGGAATCCTTCGAAAAGCACAACAATGATTTCCAATGTCATGGCTTTCTTATTTGTAGGAATTTATTCAGAGTGAACATATTTGTAGAAAGCATTTTCATATAAAGGAGTTCAGAGATGAAATGAAATCAAGTTAGAAAATCTTATAGATTTTTAAGACTGTTTCTTATACATTGCGTACAATTTGTTACCAGTCATTTGACGAAATGTTTAGGTATTAAATCCAAGGTGAGTTGCAGCCATTTTAAAGTCAAAGTTTTTCAAACTATTCTTGAGTAAGTCATTATAATATTTTGGTTCTTTTGTATAAAATATAACAAAATAACAGTTTTTTTGGATCCAAAGATTCATGAATTATTTTTAAGGATTAATAGTAAAACTGAATATAAAAAATATATAAATTTATATAATAAATCTAACTCTAAATAATAAAATTTGTAATTGCTTCATAATTAATTTCATCATAGCATATTATGAAACTTGGTTCAATTAAAAATAAATGTATATTAATCTAGTATTAGTATTGAAAACTTTAAAAATTTAGAAGAATGTAGGAAAGGAATATTTAATTTAAAAGTTTCCAATTTCTTCAGATAAATCATTTTTATTGCCATTTAGAAATTCAATATGCGTTCAATTGTATGTATAAAATCTAAAACAAGTATGTTATAACCAGTCAAATGCCGTGTTGCTCATGAAATATTAACAGTTTGAAAATTTTAGTTTTCATGAGAAGAACATGATTCACATTTATTGTAAAATGGAAACCATATCATGCGATATAAACATGAAATATATACGATTATTTTTCGGCAGTTGATTTGTATGCATTACTTTACTATTACAAAAAAGGAGAATAGTTATCTTCCACGATTTCTGTAGAAAAGAATATAAACTTTTTATCCAGGGGTACGATAGAAATGATTTGGTGCTGCTGCTGCCTCTCGATACGGTTTTATTTCAAGCCAAATGGTTTTGACAGGACGAATGCTCTATTACTTCTCATCAATAGATTACAATGCAGTTCTATAAAAAAATGAGAATTATCTGAAATTTAATAAAAAATTCTAGTAATAGAATTACTTCACTTATTTTTTGATTTATTCAATCTTATAAATATTTATTGAATATTTTCAAACTATAACAGGTGAAACGAACAATTGATTTTAAAAATTGTTGCAAAGAAATTGGTCCTAATACTTTGGAGTCTTTATTTTATTTTTGTTGATTAGTGTTTTACTTGGTGTCTGTGATTTTATTCTTGAAAAAAAGCAATTAAATTAAAAAAAATATGATTGCATTTTTGATAAGAATGCACTTATTTCTATATTAAGTTGTTATTTTTAAAAATATAAGTAGAACATACTTTACAAATACTAAACCTATGTTAGACAAAAGTACTTTTTGCAAAAAAAGTAACGCAGTTTCATTTATGAAATATTTCAGAAATATATTCAAATGGGATGCTAAGAATACTAAGAACCAACTATTTTAATTTAATAAGAAGATCAAAAACTATTCAGCAATTAATATTGACATTAGTAAAAAGAAAGTACTGAAGTGTATTTGAGTTCCTCACCGTAAGTGTTTTCCCACATTATAATTACAAGCTTTTTATATTTAATTTTTTCCGTCATGAAGAACTTCACAAATTAAGAGTTTTTCAATGCAGATACATTTTGAAGTAATACAATTTGATGAATAGAATTATTATTTCATTGATGAAACTATTATTTATTATTTATTATTTTACTTTTTATTTATTTTATTTATTATCTTCGTGAATATATTATTTTCATAATTTTCCATTGGTTTTTATGAATAATTCTTTATGAGACAAGAATTTTTTATATCAAGAATGATTTTTCTTATTATTTTTCTCCATTATAACTGACTAGTTGTAAAATAGATCATACTTTCCCTTAAATATGTCTTTTAATTAAAATTTGAAAAATGACATTAATACCATTTTAAAGAAATTTATTTTATTTTACTAATACTTTAAGGATAACTGGTAATTGAAGAAGAAAATATAAAATATGTCAATCAATTTACATCCTGAAATAAGTTTATCATTAAAATATTCACCGATAAGAATAATTATATTATATCAGAGTAGAAAATATTAGATTTTATCATCAATTTACCGATGTAAATATAAACAAAACTACTGATGATTTATTCTACAGACAATTATTTAGAATTGATATTATGAGACAAGAGTTAAATACTTATTTATTAATTGAATTTCAAATACTGTGCTTTAATTTATTTACCTATATACACACTTCTTATAAATATGCAAGATTTGAATTTTCCAAAAAATGCAAGATTTAATCATTAATTTTCAACTTTCTTGTCTTTATTAATTTTAGAAAATTTAATTTTTGTTTTTCCTTTATTGTTTTACATACATATTGTAAAAGCATTATTTTTATATCATTATTATTAGAATAATTTGGCAGTGTTATTATTTAAAAAATAAAGATTAATGCAAATTGCAAAAACGCATGCAGTAGGTAGTTTTATGCAAAATTCTTTATCTTCAAATATTTTCTTTCCTCCGTATTATTTAAATTTCTTAAGATAAATCAATTACAATTAAATTCTTGAGTAGTTTATAATAGATTATTAATAAGCACAAAACATATAATTGGGTATTATTTTAAATAAATAAATCACGATTTTGTTCAAAACTATGCCTCATTCTAATGCATTTGTGCATCCACTTTAGACTTCCAGATTCTATTTAATTTATTCATATATATATTTGTCATTCAAGATACGTTTATCTCCATATTTATAGATAATTTCAATAGTTTGGTTTTTTATAAACATTAAAGTAAATTCTTATATATAATGCAATATAATCTTATTAAGTTTTAAAAAGTGACCTTTAAAAGTAAACTTCTCTCGTAAAAACATATATTATTTTTAAACATGTTTTTCATTTGCATATTATTATATTAACAAAAATGTGGTTAAATCAAATTTGTGGAAAATATTTTTTTTTAATTTAAAGAAGAATTCTTAGGTCAAAGATTAATTTAAATTGTCCAATATTGATTCCTATTTTTAATAATAAAAATATTAATTACTTATTACATTTAACTTGCTATCAAAAGACAAATTATTTATTTGATGCTAATGATTTTGTGAGAATTTTAATTATATTTTAATTCAATAAAGTATACCTTTATAGCATTCTATTATTTTTTTAAATGGAGAACAAAATTCATAATTTAGTTTTAAACTATTATTAAAAACTAAACTCAGAAGTTTCATGGGTTAATTAATAAAATAAATAAATTTAGAGAATATTGTATGTGTATTTATCAAGATACATGATAACTTTCTTAATTATTGAAAAAGTTTGTTTTGTTTGTGTTCATCTTTTTAACAAACTTATGTTTTAATGTTTGAGAAATACTTTCAAATAAAATAAGTGAAAAGAGAAAAAGAAGTAAAAAAATAAAATATAACAGTTGAATAAATTTTGTAACTCAAAGAAATTCGTTCTCAAAATTTTGTATCAAAAGTTGTTAAAGTATGCAATAAGAAATGAAAACTTTTCTCCATAATTGATTTTTTTGGAGACCAATCTTCAGATATAGAGACAACAAATGTGCGAGATATATTTGCTAACAGCACGCATAGAATTTTAAATATGCGCATAAATCAAAGCACTGTTGTTTCTACAGAATTTATCAGTCAGCTAAAAATATATTTAGGAAAGAAATACTTGCTTTGGGTACCTTGCTCAGTTTAAGAAATAAAAGTGGAATGTTCACTGAAGCTTTATATTACAGGTCAATGAACTAGATTAAACGAATGTATATTAATACAGTACTAAAAATATATAATTGCTCCGAAAATAGCCAAAAGTTAAATATTTTGCTTCTATCATCTCCATATTTAAACTGTTATTTATACAGAGGAAAATTGAAAAAATCGATAATATTTTAAGATTAAATTTAAAAATACCTATTTTACAGTTTATGAAATACTCTCGATGATTCAAAAGATTGTGTATCAATATTTTTATTTTAAAAATAAAGTAATTTTATTCTTTTATTTTGAACACAATGTGTCAAACTAGACAGTGTTAATAATACACAACTCAATTTTGCTTGTCATACATTATTATCGAAACATTCTATTTATTTTACTATAAAACTTTTAGTAAAAATTTGGTTTAAAAGTAGGTTTAAAAAATGGGCTGAAAAGGGGGTTTATTCTTCAATTCAAGTAAGCAATTATTATGTTATATTTGAATTAGAACACATCCAGGTAACGAGTTTTTTAAACAATATGCTAAGAGGGGCTTAACATAAATAAAACTTTATCACTTATGAATTCAAATTAAAGAGCTCCTTCATTGTCTCGTCAGTTTGTCTAATTTATCTATTAGGGACATTTTATGCTTAAAAGAATTCTAAAATATAACAGATCACTTATTATTGAAATAAAAAGGAGAAGATAAAAATTATGATAAATAAAAGCTACATCTTAGTTAACGTCAGGAAGATATTTAAACTTTTTGTATATAAAACGTTTATCGAATATGTCACTCTCGTTGCAGTACCTCATAGAAAAAAGGCTTGGATATACATTTGAAACAGTTATTGACAGATAATTACAGTGATTTAGTTACTATAAAATGAGCTGCATACAAACATACAGGAAAACCATGCTGGCAGTTGCAAAACGATCTGCAAACAAACCCTTTCAATTAAAAACTCTTTCTGACAAATTATTTTAACCACAAGTCAGGCTATTAATACCAGTTTATTTTAGCCAGTTAAGATCAGTTAAGAATATTTCACCTAATTTACTTTCATTTCTATTTAGTTGAAAAGAAGTAAATGATTTTTGGAGTAAGATATTAGATTTTAAAAGACTTTTTTTTTTATCAGACATACAAATTTGATTACATAGATAACAAAAAATATCGCTTTCTGAACAAATATTTTACTCTTTAAAATTGTGTTCCTTGGTTAAAGATTTAGATCTGTTGAATGATGATTCGACATTACTTTTTTTATTAAATATTACATTGCGTTTTATTAAATATGAAATACTAGGGAGATTAAGTTCAAAGCAAATTAATTCATTGAAAAGATATAAGTGTATTTAGTAATTCAGCAAATTTACGAAAAATATTTTATGAAATGATTTATAGATTGTCAAGAGCTGGAATTAATCAGCAGTTCTAATGTATGAGATAAAACATTATAATGATGGGTAGCTACTTTATATTAATAAAAACATTTATACGTTTAAATTAAATATTTAATAAGGCAGTTAATATTAATTATTAAAAAATTAGCAAATCTTCTTAAACATACACTTTCCCCCATCAATTTAACATTTAAAATTGAGTAATTTTAACTCTGGAAAAAAATTCATAAATAATATATTCTAAAATTTGAAATTATAAGGAAGCTTTTGTGTATAATAATACTTAATGCATCCAATAGTTTGTGATCAAAAACATGAATACAATTTAAATTTTGTTACACAAATTTATTTAATATTATTTCAGTGCGCACATGCTTTTTGTAGTGCTATGATCACAAGATGAAATAAACACGTATCTTTGAAACATTTTAATATAGAATTTTGAGTATTGGAAATAACTTCAGAATGGAAAATTATTTGAATTTATTTTGAGCACTATAATAAATTGTTATTTAATTCAAATTGCACAACTGTACAAATTTTATCATTCTGCAAATCTTTTGATTCCTTAGAATTTTGCAAATAATATTTTCAAGCGATTTAATCTATTTTTCTCTTTGCAAGTAAAATATCATTGTACAATTTTGAGGAGCATATTTTGTTAAATATATAAGTATAGTGAAAAAATGTATTTTTTAATTCAGTAATTGTTATCTAATAGTTGATGTCTTTGATTCACATTATTTATTGATTGGCTTAAATCATTATTTTACAACTATTGTGAAATATAATTTGAATAAAATAAATTAAAATAAATCAAATAAAATTAAACAATAACATTTTTGGTTTTTTTGGTAACATTAAAACTTTTAGTCTAAATAAGACAAATGATATAAGAAATTATAAGAAGAATGAAACAAACTATAAACAAAATATTACTCAATGTAGCATTTCCAAATACTTAACTAAGGTTTAAATTCCAAAATTACAATCTCAGCTATTTTTATAGCTTAAATTCATGAAGAATATTTTTCAAATTTTATAATCTGTTTGAAAAACAAATTTTATTTTTTTCAATAAAAATATGTAAAATAATTTCAAACATGTGAGTTGAAAAATATCAGAAAATTCATTCAATTTAAAATTGATATTTATATATATTAGACTTAAAATCCTATTAAATCATGCACTAACCAAGAAAAAATGTAATTGAATAGAATTATTTAGTTCTATCAATTTTAAGCATAATTGCTTTGCTATACATAATATAAAAATGGTAGATCTTTGTGATGAATACTGATAGTCTGTTTTGGTGGAAGAAATACAAAAAATTACGCTAAAGTGAAACTTACTTGTACATTTCTTCTGTATTCTTTTCTTAGAGTATTTGTTATAATTGTATTTAAAGGTACATTTTACATCTTACTTTGGAGAAGGGAAACAAATAATTTCCTCGTTATTTAAACGAAAACTTAGATAAAATTGGTTAAAAGTAAAATATTTAGTATTGAAAAATGTTAATATAGAAAAAGGGAATCGTAGGCTACTTTATCTTTCTTCATGCTTTATAACAAACTTTACCAAGTTGTTTTTACTTTTGTACTTTTATTTGAGTCTATGGGATATACTCAGTAGTCTACCTTAACCATACACAAATATTCCATGACATTACAAATATGAGTTACATGTTTCTATAAGGTCAAAATAACATTAATTATTTTAATTTTAAAAACTATCTATTTCATCAAAAACCTATATATAGCTTATACGATGTACTAGATTCAGAATAAAAAGTAGCACACACCCATGTGAACTCTGGAAAACAATGCATTTTAAGTAAATTATTTGGCTTCCAAATTTATTATCGACATTTTACAACATGAACCTGTAATGAGCTATTTATTTTCATAAAGATGTAGATTAATTCTGTAATTTTGATATTTTGTATTAAAGTCAAGATTATAATTACGCTGCATATAAAATGGAAAGAAATAGTATAATTCATATATAATTTTATTTCTAACTTTACGAATTCCTTTATTAAGACTTACGTTTAAAACCATATTTACATATTTTAGGCAGATTATAAAATTCCTTTAGTAAATCCTTAATCATATCTTTAGTTAGAAAGCATAAAATTGTAGTTAAAAAATTCATATTATACTAAGCATAGCAAAAATAACCTTAGTATTGAAAGACTAACACACATTTTAGAGCCCTATTAATGTTTGTTTACATTTGAATACACCTGATAAAATATTACACATTTCAATTCTATAAAAAAACTATTTTTATTAAAAAAGTATTTACCATTGAGCTTTGAAAATTCAAATTTCACCTGATCTAAAGAATAAACTACATAATGAAATTATCACAACATAAGGCGATTCTCATTTCAATCGCGCTACATTTTGAAATTTGTTTTTGTTCTTTCCTTACTAGGTTGAGAATATATGTAATACAAAATATGAATATAAACATATTATTTACATTTTATGGATGGATATAGAAGATGTTATATTTTTATCATATTCGTTTTCTTTTTGTATTGTTACGGGTAATGAAATATTTTTATTAAACAGATTTTTATGTGATTAACTTTTCCAATTCAATGGAATCAATTGGATGGTTACTATCAATTTTTCACAATATTTGGCATGACTAACATTTCCCTATAATCAATGATAATAATAAATACCCCAAAATAATAAATTAGTGACTAACTTTACCCATCACAATTAATTTTATTAAACATGAAGACTTCTTTCATAAGAAAATGTTAGCTTTATTTTAGAGATAAATATGTAGAATGTTAAGAAGTTTAAGGAGGCGTTAAGCATATTACTGAATCCCTGATATACATCAAAATTATCTACGTTGCTGTATAATCTAATCATATTCAGGGAGTTCTTAGTACTTTGTAAAGCAGATGAAACTTGAAGTTCTCGATACCAAACTTTGGACAAAATCATGGTTTATTAAAGTTGGGTGTAAGAACTAATATTAGAGTGGACCTGGCCTTTAATTAACGACATTCTAAACAAACTTTAGGGCCCGAAATTACATAATAAAATTATTATTCCCTTGCATAATATTTAGAGAGACCTAATTCTTTGACAACTATGGAATTTGTGTGATCGTGTGTATGAAAGAGAAATTATTAATGTTAAAAATAATATATAAATTTGCTTAATTTACGTAAATTTGTTTTTATTAACATGATATGATTTTACCTAAAATCATAAAAAATGCGTTTAAAAATTATGCATGTTTAAGGTGAATTTTTAATTTGTTTCTCTTAAGGCAATATTAAATGATTTTTATTATCTCAGAACTAAAATTGGTAAATATTGCTAAAATAACTTGATATTTTTAAGTGGATTTTTTTCTTCAAATTCGATTAAATAAATACTCATATAAAATGAAATAAACATATATGCATTTAATATTTTTTTCAAATTTGAATTTGTGGTTGTGAATTGATTGTAAATATGATATTTTGATTCAATTATATTATTATTAAAATTTTTTTCCTTTTTTTAAAAAGTTATTAAACATTTTAAATGAGAGTTTATTGAATGATAACAACCATATACACACACTTTCAAATTATAAAATTGTATACCATTTAATATTGTGTAACACAAATCAAAAATTGTTCTTTGATTTGGACAGTAGCTGTAATATACATTCACAAAATTCAGTTTCACTTAGACTTAATGGATTTCGGTTTTAATTGCAGTCTTACAAAAATAAACAATGATGGAAATAGTCAATATAGAAATATTCTTATAGTGATTATTAGCATTAAATAAAGAAATATATTTAAACGATGTAAATTTACAGAAAATGTATTGAAAACGACCTGATAAAAAATATAAGAATTATCTTTTGTTGAAACAAAAAGTATGTAATAAAACTTTTATATTAATAGCCAACATAACTGAATATTTTAAGCTATCATTTCGAATAAGAATTGCAATTAACACAAAATAAATATGCTTTCGATTGTCTTATATAGACGTAAAATATTTTTAATTTAGATGAATTTTACAAATTGAGAAAACAGTAGAAAAAGAAATATCACCTATTTATCATCCATTTAATAAGATGTTATATTTTTATATAGGTAATATAGCACATTTATATTAATGTAAGTTGATAATTGCATCAATCACACATCAGGTAAGGAAGTGATTCCCTGAGCATCAGGGAAATATTTTAAAATTATTATATTCTTCATAAAAGAGAAAAAAGGATGGGCATTATTTTTTTAGTCTCACTCTTAATGATACATAATTGTTTGTGGGAAAGTTTAATGTAAAAGAAAAATAATTTTGTTATAAAAACTTCCGAAGAAATAATACAATTCTTAAGAGTAAGTAAAATAAAGAATATATGTGCATGCTTTCTAATGTAAATCAGTGAATCATAGTGGTGCATATGAAATCCTCAGTTGTTTTCTAAGACTCTTCTATGCGCACAAATTGATGAAATTAAATACGTATTCAAATCAAAGATCCATAACATTTTCAAAACTTTTGAATGTCTTTTCTTATGTGATTTTAATATTCTAATACACAAACATGCTTCTTATAATAATTTAAGAAGCGATTTTACTTGAGTAAAATAAAGTAACCAGAACATCTGGTAAGTATAATATTTATAAGAATGTAACTACTATATAAGATTTTATGAGAAATTAAGAATTTACTAGGTGCATGATAATCTTTGTAATAAAGCGTTAAATTTTGTCTAGAAATAGACACAAATAAGTAAGTGAATTAAAATATAGATCATATATCTGGACTTATAGAATTTCAAAGAAATCAGATTATATTCTTGCATTTAACATAAGTTTTATGAGACGAATAAGATCTATAAATCCCAAATATATGCTTTTATATCTTTTTAAAAATCTAGTAAAAATGATCTCTTTTGAAAAATTTAGTAAGCATCTAGATTTTTTTTGTGAAATTGTTAACATAAATTTTTATGGAAGTTTTGAAAATTAAAAAAAAATAGCAAGTGGTTATATATTTTTGTTACAAAAAAAACTATTAAAAGCTCTTTCAAATTTGTCAATTTCAATATCGCCATAACATTAGTTCAATATATATTTTAAAGGATAGCTTTGGATACCATTTAATTAATAATTGGAATGATATGAAATAATTGAGCATTAAAAACCCTAAAAATGTAATTTATTTACTTTGATTGTATTACGATTCATTTTTATAGAAAAATATTCACCCTATTGAAAATTGGATACTCATGGTTTTTTAATCCTTTTGAGTGCAATATTTTAGGTACAAAACTGTTTGAAATACACATACAAATTACTTTTGTACGTATGGATTAATGTCTTATAAAATGACATAATTTATGTACCTTTAATTTTTATATTGAATTTTCAAACAGTTATGAAAAGAAAATCAAATAGTTAAGGTGCATTAGGTCTAGGGTGACCAGGAAGATGACGAGGAGAGAGGATCCTAGGATCGTGCGGCAGCCGCTCATGGATCGAGTAAGGACTCGTTCCACGATGCGTTCAGATTTGACGTGCCAGTTGTTTCACAATTTACTTTTAGACGTCTTGCAAGACCCGATCACCCGTTTAAGTATTACTTTTAATACCGCAACATCGGTGACTCCGTTTACAGTAGCCAAGCCCTGGAGAAGTGGAATGTTACAGACTGGCAGAAGAGGATTTTTAACTATGAATTCCCGTTTGTCCTGGGGAGAGATGAATTCCGCGTATGGGTTTGAAAGCGCCCTAGTAGCCGGTATACTTTACCCACACTGGCACGAGACACAATGCTCGAACAACAGGACCTATGATAGCATGTCCACTCTAGTTGTGGTATGTGGAATCTTAACGGTTCAGAGTTAAGTTTATGATATTCTTTGATCCAAAGTGAAATTTTTCATAAATATTGTTCTATGGGCCATTTTCCAGCAAGATAAAACTCGTTCGCATACAACTGTAGTAGTTCAAGACCTCTTATGTCATGTTCAGATTCTTCCATGGTTGGTTCTCTTCCCGGACATGTCCTCGATAGAACATGTTTGGGACCAGCTGAAACGCCAGGTGCCACAAAGTCTTTCTGTACATAATTTGCAGGTGGTTTTTCCAGATTTGTTGGCATATCTGTCTCAGGAGAATATCAGACGTCTAATCAACTAGATGCCGGACCGAGTAAAAGCATATATTGCAGCAAGATACACTCTGACTAGCAATTGAAATTGTACTGTATTTGTAGTGTACACACTGTATTTGTTTAATTGTCTGATTTTGGAATCAAGTGAATCTCACATCTGTATCATTAATGTGTATTAAAATGTATTTTTCTCTAATGCTCCTTGCATGTTATGCTATGTTAAATGTTTCTGAGTGTATTTTATCAAACTTTTGCTAGTATAATTTATACATAGTTCACATTAAAATTTCTGATACAAATTATGAAATGCAAAGAAATTTTATTTGAAAAATGTGTACTCTTGCTCCCTTAAAATTGAAAACACAAAATTGCAATAAAACTACAGATTTACTTTCTAAATTTTATCAATTTGCAAATTTAGTAATAATGAAAATTTGTTATAAAATAGAGCTAGAATTATCAATATGTATTTATGTTACATTTAAGTGTTATTACATGAAAACACTTTAAAAATAAAATTTAGTTTAGGGAAAACACGTTCTTCATATTTTTTTTAGTATTTTAGTATTCTGAAAGTTTTAGTATTTAGTCATGCTTCTTAACACTTTTCAATGTAATAAGAAGCATGATAGAGGTGTGTACAAACAATAAATAATTTTTATTTTGGAGTTATCATAATCTGTTTATTTATTTACCTAACTAAAATTAGGTTTTGTTATTATGTATCATACTGCATTAATATAAAATTTGTTATTTCTCGAGGGACATTAAATCTACTTAATCCATTAATGAAATGAAATATTCCTTTTAATTTCTTACTATTGGCAATGGAACATATTTTCAAAATTTACAATTGCATTTAAAACATTAGTTAATTAATGTGTTTTCACAAAGCTATAATTCCAATTTTAGAAAAAATAGTTAGAAATACTCTACATTAGGGAAATAAAAATAGCATTAATGATATGGGCTTTATTTGAAACTTTAATTTACAAAGGTGTGTAAAAACATTAACTTTTTCTCTATTATTTAAAATTAAATTCTAAGGTTAAATTTAAGTCTTTTTTTGTTTGTATTATATGTTAATGTTTAATTATATTGTAACTCTACTGAATCTGATAAATCTTTTTAAAATACTATTTCATTTTATGTATGAAAAGCAATTTGGAAAAATATACATTTTAAATAAAATATGGAGTAAAATATTGTCATGATCAAATGAATTATTTTTTACCAAATTATGATATGTAAAGTTAAATTTAAAAATATTTATTTTCAACTGAAATGTTCAAAAATTTAAATTTCATAAATCATTAATATTTATTAAAACACTATTAAAATTCCTGAAATATTAAGGATAATATTCAGTTTTCTAAAAAGACCATAATGCCTTCATAAATGTTATAAAGGAATATTATAATGCTGAAATAATATAATATTCATTAAAAATAATTTTAATGAAAATAACAACTTTAAAGAAAATTATATACAATTAAGTTTTTTTTTTAAAAAAATCATTAATTTTGAATTTTTATCTAAATCGTTGAAAAGAAAGCAAAAATCATAAAGATACTTTCATAAATTTTTTAAATACGGAATAAAGATTTTCGCTAGAATGAAATATACATTTATTTTTTCATAAATTAGGTACACAAATTTAATCTCATTCAGTAGTAATATATTTTAAATGCACAGTTTTGAAATATATAAAAAAATATTCAAATTGTTAACTGCTATTTGTAGATAAAAATTAAATGGAATTATTTATAATTTTAAAAAACATGCAATTTATTATCCAGTTAATTTAGCTTTGCCTTTTATTTAGAGCATCAACAGTATTTTCACAGTTAAGATTTGTTATGCACTATTTAAAATATTAAAATGCTTCAGTTCTATAATTAGATGAAGGATAGATTACTACTTTAAATTAAGATTCAAAAACTTGAAATCCATTTGCAATTTCATTGAAAACATAGGTTGAACAAATGAAGAAAGATAAGTATATATTAAATAAAATCAAAAACTTATAAGTCCCTTGTACATTTTTTGAAGAAATTTAATTTTACATGTTGAAAGATTTCAGTTTTAAGTTCAAAAGTATAAATTGATATTTTCAAATGTGAAATTTTATTGTTTTCATTTTAACAAAACTTCACTAAAATTCTTCAGCAAATGCATATTTTTATTTATAAGATGTTTCAGATCAGATTAATATTGTTAAAGTTATATAAAGATCAATATTGCAAGCAAACAATTTTTGCTTGTCTTGACGACACTCGTATCACTACATAATTTTCTTCTTTTAACATTGGAATTTTCTTTTTCATTTAATATCTTCATTAACTTTCATCAATCCAATATTTTTTATCCACAAATTACATCTGAGACTGCATTGAAAATTTTTTGAAATTAAATTTCGGGTAGCAATATTTTTCTTTTTCTGAGTTCATAAATGAGTGATTCATCTTCGCTAAAGGCATTAAATAAATTACCTTGACTTTCTTCAGTGACGATGGCTTCTACAAATGTCAATATATAATGACATTGATATCATTTTCCCGTCAGTTATATCAATGTCAATATGACATTGATATCTTTTTCCCGTCAGTTATATCAATGTCAATATGACATTGATATCACTGGCATATCCAAGAATAAATTGACAATTGCATTTTGCCGTGAAGTTAATATCATAAGGTGATTTGAGTTCAAGATCACTCCTTGCTAAAGTTCATTATTATATTTGGGATTGAAGCCACTTATTAATGATTGATACACGCAATATGGTATAAGAAATAAATTACGAAAGAAAAAATCCATAGAAATTAATTAAAAAAATTCGGTACTTCAACATCAGTAGTGCATTTATTTACAATTTGAAAAGTACTTTACTATTAGTATACAAGTAGAATTTTACTATTTATCTATAAAAGTGATTCAAATTTTTAACCTTAAAATAAAAAAAAACGGAAAATAATTAGATAAATAAAAATGAATGGAAACGGAAAATGCATAGAAATAACTACCTCAAAATGAAATTTTTTAAAATTTTAGTTTGTAAATGAAATTAAAACTATTACTATTTCTCTGATGCTATATCAGTTATCATCCAACATTTCCTAAAATCATGAGTGATCTTAAATTAGATTTCGTAAGAACAAGTGAACAAGAATTTCGTAAGATCATTGTAAAAAGTCATTATGAGAGGATATAACATCTTTTTATAATGACTTATTTTTACAATGATGTTATAATCTTTTTTTTATTCTTAAAATTTATAATATTTTTTAAATTCAACAAAATTAGCCATTTGTGGGATTAATGATCTAAGACTATTTGTGGGATTCACGATCTATGTGAAGGAAATCTCTATTACAAGAGCCATTACCTCAAAAGAAATTACAAGAGATAAGTCATAAGAGTCGAGTTTTATCTTGGACACATGGGGTTGCTTATCTTTCAATATTTTTTATTAAAACCTTTCAGGAAATCTGCAAAACACTAATCATTAATCCTTTTATTCTTTTCCAGATAGTTAAGGTAAAATATGACTTTTAAATCCCTAAAATAATTAATAAGAATTATGTCTTTTGAATAAAATGTGACCATGACTTTTCCAGCTGATACAACTTATTTTCCATTTTTTGGAGTAGGTTTACTAGAAATGGTCCTTTGTTTAGATTTTTTTCATTCATTTCTGGTGTGCAGTTATATAAGCAAGTATCTTCAACTGCAATACAACAGAGCAAAAACCTGTTTAGTGTGAGCTCTAAATTGTCTAAATACTGCTTTGAAAAAGTTACTCGAATCCATTTTTTTCTTCGAATACATTTTTCCTCTGTGTACCAGCATCACACAATGCTGGTACACAGCTTGCTGATAAGTTTTTCATGTGTCCAATGTTCATGTAAAGTATTGAATATAAGTTTATTCTATAATAATTTCAAATGGAAGTATATGAAATTTTTTCATTACAATCAAAACAAATACATTAATTGTTTATTTTTAAATCCAATATAAAACATTTAAAATATTTACAAATTACATAACTGATGCCGAAGATAAAAATAAATCGAAAACTAAAAGCAAAGCAAAACAAAGCGTCTTTTTTTAAAGTCAGTCACTTATAAAACTGAAATCATAAGTAGGAACGTATAGATTTATATATATTTTCCTTTTTCCGTTTAATATTGACTGTAACCTTTTTGTTATCTCCATTGTTTTAAAATAAGTAAAATTAAATTTGTGTATCTTTTGCATATAAAGATTACAGGAATATTCTTTCGTGAATAATAAGATATTATTTAAAAAACGAAGAAATTTGATAAAATTCACAGAAAAATTGTTATTGCCTTTTAAGCATTTTTTAAGAAATTGGCAAAAACAACAATAAATATCAATTGTTTCATATATTCTCTCGATTATCAAAGTTGTAAAAAGCATTATTCGCAAAATGGAAACATAGTTTTGTTAAAATTAATTTATTTTATTTTAATAAAAAACTTAATAACATTTTCCAATAAAATAAAATTATATGTTTTGAAAGTTAGTTGAGAAATTTCTAACATTGTTGTTTTTAATAAGGCATATGTCATGATTCGTTTGTTTATAGTCTTTTCATACATTTTGGTTTATAATTGCTTGTCGCAAAGGATGAAAACTCTGGAAACTTTCAGTTATTAACCTAATAAATAACTACGCATGCAGAAAAAATGTAACTCTATACATAGCACACGTTATTCCAAGTGTTCAGCATGCTTGCGATAGAAAGCAATACATCACACACTGAAGACCTTGGTGATATAACCATATCGCCTTTTAATATTAAATGGTAATTTTGATAAAATGAAAAAAAAAGACTATGATATTTTAATTCATTGTAGAGGATTTTTACTACGATATTGCTAGAATTTTGTTATCTTGAAATTTTTGGTTGAAAAGTTTTCTGTACAAAAAAATTTATCATTTTAAAATCAACATAGATGGATTTTCTGGACAATGATTCATCATTTTAAGTGTTTCTTTAGAAGAAAATGAATAGTTTCTTACTTTAGAGATTTACCACGTTTCTCTGTTTTGAAGTGGCTAAAATCTTTCTTTTGTATCTTTCGTAAAATAAATCAAGCATTCAATTCTGAAAATAAATGTGCTGTTTTGCATAAGAAACAATGTATATATTCCCTTTTCCGCACAAGATCTCAGAAAATAAATGTTTTAAAACCTTGCAAACACTTCTTACGTTTTTCTTTGCTGAGCTGTAACAAAAACACTGGTTTTCACATCAGCATTTATATTGAACTTCATAAAATGTTATTGTATAATATGCAACTTGATCATATATATTTAAGTCTTCTTTATATTTTTCAGCTATAAAATCATTTACTACAAATAAAAGTAAAATGTATTCCTATTTTTTCAATAAATTTGTGACATTATTTTAGCTAAGCAATAAAAAAAGAGTAAAAAATACATGTATGTTTAAATGGTTTTCTTTATTTCCACTTCAGAATTATAAATACATACAAATAAATGTTGACTTTGAATAAATGTGTTAGGAGTTCTTAACTACCAGTTTTTAATCTATATATGTGTGTGTTTATACGTTTTTATATCTATATAAAGAACTCTTTTTTAATGACTTTTAAAAAAAACATTGGAGTTGTTTTCAAATTATGTTAATTCATTACATTTTTAAACTAAGTCATTGAATTTATTAGTATATTTCACGATAGTAATTTTACTAACAAGCAATTTATTTAAAATTACTAATTTATTAATATACTATTTTCAATTCAATTAATTTTATCCTTATTATAATTTAACTTGATAAATATGTTACATATATGATACAGGTAAATTTTAAGAGTGTGACGGATACAAACACTTTTCGTCAATAAATGTCATTCATTTTTCATTAAGTTAATATTTTACCAATTATTTCAAAACGTGCAATTGATCATGACTTTTCTCATTATTTAATAATATTATATGTTTGTGCCAATATTAAAATTTCTCTTTTCTCGTCTGGTTTAAAAACAAGTACAAATTTTAAATTAGTATTTGTTTCTTTACAACATATTTTCTACTACTTTTTTTAGGACTTTTCCTCTTATAGTCACTAAAAACCTTAGACAACTATAACATGAAATATGATGCATTCTATACGAAATATGTATTTAAATGAAAGTTTGTGTGTTTATCCCATGTGTTTTCATAATCTACTCACCACTAAGGCATTTTGGCCTATAAAAGTTTCTTCTTAGAGGTTACGGGCATATTTTTGTGCCTGTAGATATAAAATCAATGAAATTTTTAATATCATCATGAAATGGAAAGAAATTTATGGCTTTATTTAGGATTAAAATTTACTACAAATTTACTCTTGCATCTTAAAAATCAAATTTGATGAATTGAAATTTTTAAAGTATTTCATTTTATACTATAAAAATAAATTAATGTTTAAATAATTGCTTAAGTAAATGTCAGGTTTGATTGTACATATAATTTACTATTGATAAATAACTTATTAAAATAAAATTATTTTCTTAATGCTGAAATATTTTTAAGTAATTTTATTTTTTTTATAAATTTTATGAAGAATAACTCTATCTGCATCATAATATTATTGTATTAAATTTATGATTATTATGAATACTCGTGGTATAACTTTACATAATATCTAATAACAGCACAAAGGAAAAATAATTTTTCCAAACAATGATTGAGTGTGGGTTATAAGCCATCATAAAATTACTAATAAAATAATAGTATGCTATTTATTTATCAATTTAAATGTTATTTATATTACATTATCAAAATAAGGAATAAAAAGAAATGTAAAATATAGAAAAGAATGAATCAGGACAAAAATTTTAATTTTGTGATTATGAATGAAAAAAGAATTTTTAATATTTTATATTACTTTGTTTACAAGTTTAACAGTAGAAAAACATGTTATTTATAAAACACAATCATTAAAATACAACATTACACAAACATAAAAATCAAAAATTAAAATTATATGGAAATATTCCTTATTTTAATTTTTTAATCATAATTATTTACTTCAAAATTGGAAAAAAAAACTATTGAAAAAAACATAAATTGAAAAAAACTGAATTCAATGAACAAAAATATGAGTTAAATTTTTTTTTCAAGTTTTATCTGTTTACTGTATTTTAATACAATAAAATAATCTCATTTATAAATAAACTGATAAGTTAATACAGAGAGCTTGTAACTGAAAGTACTATAATTATATTTAACTTGAAAATAATAAAAAAAATTACCAATATTAAACGCATTTTCCTGTTGCATCATATTTACAAACAAATGTGCATAAGTTTCTAATTAAAAAAATAATTATTTCAAATTCATTTGAAAATGCTTTGTGAGATAATTCTAAATTTATGTTTCGTTTTAATTGATACCATAAAGTATTAATTTGATTAATTAATTGATTTTTTTAATTTTATGAATTAGTCCTTCAATAAGTTTAAATCTCAACCTCAATCTTCAAAATTAGAATTTCCTTTACTTCGAGACTCTTCTCGTCCTATTTTAGAAATGATAATGTTGAAAAAGAAGCATAGACAATTCGTTGTAATGTTTTTATGAGAGCACAGTCAAAAATATTTGTTTTCTATACAAAGCAAAAATAACTAAGCAAATTTAAGAAATCAAAATTTATTTCTTGTTTAAAATGTTGATATTTTTCTATTAAATTTTTGTTCAGTACTTCTTGATAATGAAATACCATAATTCGAAATAGAATTTCAGCATCGTGTTATAATTTAATAAAATAAGCCAAAAAATTTTAAATTTTCAGTTATAAAATAATAATAAGTTGATGTTCATTTTAAATATTGAGTGTATCATTACAAAATTGTTATATTTTAAATAATAATTTTGTCATGAAAAATGAAGTGGTAAATAATTTACCATATCGAATAAAAACAAAAGTTATAAAGTACTATATATTACGGTAATATTATTCCTTAAACTTTAACATAATAATTATAAACTAAAAATTGTAACACATAAATCTCTCTTATGTTTTTATTAAAAATTCAACAATTTCCATTTTATCTTTTCTAATTATTATTTAAATTTAATTCGATACTATATTTATAATTCAAACACTTTAAGAAGACTTGAAAGATAAATTATACGAACCATTTCATAATAATATTTAATTTCTCTCTAAAGTTCAAATTTAATATTCCTTTATTAATTTTCTCGATGCATAAATTGGATTTATAAATTAGTTATTTAAGAAATCAACGATAAATGGTAGTTTGAGCACTAAAGTTAATTAAATAACTGGTAGATTCTCAAGTGTGCAATCTGCAGTTCTGATTCCCAAGATTAAAATCATAATTAGAAAGTCGTTGAAAGTAGAATAACTCTTTAAATACATTATATCAATCCTATTTGACATAATGCATAAAGAAAGTGCGTATAGATTTAAATTATATCTAATGTAACGCAGGATAGTTAAATGAAATATTTCTTAAAAAAGCAGGGACATGAGTTGTAGACAATATCAATGTATTTTTGAATTATTGCATATGTACACTTAAAATTTAATTTAAAAATTTAATAAAATTTTAATTAAAAAGTAATAAAGTTTTGTTTTATAGTAATTTCAACTTAAGAGTATTAATTATCAAAGTTTTATAAATGCAATGTCATGGTGGGCTTGTTGATTAGGGCATTCGTTAAAGTTATCGAGAGAGAGTGAGTTCAAATCGCAACCTGATCGAAGATAGGTCCTGTTCACTAATAACGGCTGGGATGTGTTAAATATGTCCTTGTCGCAATATCCTCCGTGTGAAATGATACTCCTGGTGGTGGTCGGAAAAATTTGGTAATGTTCTGCTTAATTCTCGCTTCTAAATTACGAAGACTCATCCATTTTCAGGGTAATGTTGTACACCCACTGGGTGCCCAGCTATATAAGTTTGGCCTATTACTTCGTAACAGTTTGGCATATTACTTCGTATTAGATGCCAGGCCTTAGAAATAAAAACGATGGCTATATATAACTATATCAATCGCAAAAATCTGCCTTAAAAAAACCCTAGGTTTTCATCTGCAAATCGTATCGTCAAATTGGACACAAATCGATATCCTCATTTAGAAATTAATTTAAATTGTTGAAGATGCTGATTACATAATTATGTATATTTCTCTGAGACTTCAATGATATAGAAACTGATCTAAATGGATGCTTAAAATACATAATTCCTTTCTACAAAATAGTATTCAATTGAAAAAATATTTACTGGAGTTATAATCCCAGGTGATACATTTATAGTTTATTTTCACCATAAAAACTAAGTATTAAGGAATTGTATATCCTTACTATGGTGGAGATTATGATATAACGTAGAGCATAGCATTTTGTGCTGTATTATATACCATATTATTTGAAAAATGTTATTATAAATTTTAAATTAATATTGAACCTAAAGGAATAGTTTAATAATCCCGTTAATTGTGAACATTTAAAAAGAAGCATTTTTAAATATATGGCAAGCTTTTAGATAGAGGAATATAAAGTTCATAAAACAATGGAAGCTTATTCATGCAAAAAGGGCTTACCATATAAGATTAACTAAAATTATAAAGATTTTTAACATTAATAAGATTTAATTGATATTTTACTTTTTAAGGAATAATGTGATGAAAAAAATACATGTAAAATATTTATACTTCTCAAAATATTATATGAAATAATTGGAAATTATTACCTTCAAATATATATTAAAAAATGAATGTTTTAAAATGCATGAATTATTTTGTTTTATTATTCACGTATTTTAGATGAACAAATTATCAAACAAACTTATAAATTGTGTGTGAAAAATCTTATTTTAATTATAAAGCTTATGTTATCATTTTATATTTACTGGCTTTACTTTCGCTATTAAATCATATGAAATATTATATGATAATTTAATTTTTCGTAAATGAAATTATATGTACGCTGACTTAACATTTTATCATAAAGTTTTCTTCTAATTCCCCATCTCTCCCTTTTTTAAAGGCAATTCTTTGTTTAAGCGTTGTGTATAATGCTCTTCATTTTTAACGTTTCTTTCTCATGATTCCTGATGGCCATTCGAAAGCTCTCGCTTTTCGACATGGTCAAAAATATACCCTGAGTGCCATGGATATTCAGATGACATGGCATACCCTGCACATATTTTGGTTTGCTTGGGTTCTGCCAAAGACTAAGTCCTTCTGGACCCTCAACTGTTTTTAGACTTCTCAGACTTTTTCAGATTCATGGAAATTATCTAGCTCTGATAGACCATCCCGAGATTAGAAACAACAACATTTTTAACCTTAAAATGTCTTTAGTAATCAGAAAAAAAAATTGTTTTTTAAATTGTTTTGAAACTAATTATACAGTTTATCATTATAAATTGTAGTGATTCAATTTTTTAAACCAGCTTTCTTTACAAAGCGCCAAACATTTTGGAACTAAACATGCCATCGAACAGCTTTTATAATTTGTTATTAAGCAACTTTTGCAAATACAAGTTGTTTTTTCTTATTTTTCTTTAAATATAATGACTCTATTTGATAATTAAAATAAAATATCGCTCAACAAATTAGGAAACAAGTGAAAAAGATTGATTATAAAAAAATTTTTAAATTGTGTTTCGAAAACAATACAAGAAAACATTTTTCATTTAAAACAGTTTTATTTAAAATATTAATGTATTTGAAATCCATGATTGATTGCTGAACAAAGTTCACAAAAGTGGAAAGTTATATTTACTCTTAAATAATTACGCAATTCAAAATGATTTTTAATTGAAATTTCAGAAATTCTTTTTATGTAAAATGATTGCAGTCCCCGGATAGTTTCCAAATTAAGCACTTATAGCCTTTGAAGTTAATTTTTAAAAGGTTTTATTCCTTGACAAATTTTAGTTGAAACTTAAATAAACAGCTAATTTGTAGATCACAAATAAATTTAGATTCTATAAATATTGAAAATGTGGATTTAGGAAGAAACATTTAAAATCTTAAAACCATTTCATTTAAGCCATTATCTCTTAATATGCTTTTGGCTAATTGGCGACGTCATTATTTTAACGAATATGAGCTACTTAAAATATAGCATAAAATACTTGATTAGCATGCAAAATCATTACGTTGGATCTCAATGCTTAATCTTAAAAAGTCGACTGATTCTCATTGAACATTTTATCGACGGTAGTTTTATGAAAAATTTGATGTGATAAAATTCCTTTGAAGCAATGAAACTAAATCTATGAATGCTCAGAACGTTTTCAACAGTTTCAATTGACGATAGTTTGAGACACAAATATTGAAATTAATTTATTTGGGAATTAAAACTGATAAGATTCAATTTCACTAAATTTGGTCAGGGAATAAAATGAGAAAATTTCAATTGGTTAGCATGCCGTTACCACATAAATATTCATATGCTTCAGATATTACCTTGAAAATAACAAATACTTTTAGAAATATGTAAATAAATTTGGAAATATTAATCTCAGAAAGCTTAGATTTAAAGGAATGGAGGGAGCTATATTTAATTTAATTAATTATTGTTTTTTTCTAAATCAGATAGAAGAATCAAATAAGTATTTATAGATCTGTTATATCTTTGTTTTAAAATTTAACAATTTCACTTATAGTTCAATATAAGCAGTTAGAAATATAATTTTATTAAGCTAATTTATCTATAATATAATTTAAAAATCCACATGATTAAGAACAGCTATACTTTTAAAATTTTAAATGATTTAAAATTTTATATGATGTGTTTAATTCAGATATACGGCATTTTAACACATCTGCGGTTTACGGGATTTGTACTATAAAGTATGGCACACAAATTGCAGAGTATTTTCCGAATCTTTTTAAATATGTAAAACAAAATATGTTTACTTTTGGAAATATTTAATTAACTGAAATTATTGAATTTAACAATTTTCTAAATTGCCCTAGTTAGCTCTAAAAATAGTTTTTGATTAACATATGTACTATTTTTCTGACTTTTGATTCCACATTTCTTTACTTAGTATCACTTTTGCTATGTCAACCATGGAAAATTTTTTATTTAATTGGAAAAAAGCCTTAATAAATTTAAATAGGTGAAGTAATAAAACATTAAAATATAAAAGAAATACCTTTTAAATTAAAAAAAAATTATTTCTATAATACGTGCTAACTGCGGATGTCACTGTCAGAAATTTCTAATTGAATCACTGTCAGAAATGATTAATTAAATCCCTGTCGCTTGATGATTCTTTTGTGAAATTTGTCATTTTGAAAAACGAAATTCAAATATTATTTAACATGAATGTTTGTGGAAAATGCAACTAAATTTCATTGACCACTCTCAACTTGCATGTAAATTTAGATGAAAAATACATTTATATTTTCCTTTTATTAAAAGTAAAATGTTGAAACTCTTTATAAATAAAATATTGAAATACTGTAAATCACAGATTTTAAAAATGAAATATTGAAATATTTTACACAAAAGCATTTGCATGTAGTAGAATAATTTTCTAAAAATTCTCCTTATATTTATTAATAAGAGTATTATAAATCATTGTACAAGCAAAGACATATATATATCTAATATCCTTATTTTCTTTCATCATGTTTTCATATCATTATTTCAATCTATTCCAATACCGCTTATCTTTATAATTAATAATCCATCTACCTAACTGTTTCTCATTAAAAATTATTGGAGGAATTAGAAGTGGTGATAAATGTTCAAGTTATTTCTCTTCATTCATTAATATTTATTTATTTAATAAAGATAATTCATTATTAAAATTGAAGTTTCTCTTAAATTCTCATTATCTAACTAAATTGTCTGAAAATTGTAATTTATATCAATATCTCGAAGAATCATGTCTCTGTGTCATCAGTGTCAAATATTCATTTCAGTTAAAAATAGATATATACCAATCTTTTTAATTTTGAAATAAGATTAGTATATAAATAATATCAATCTTTTTCAAATTGAATTTCTCAACACTCTAAAGTATAAATCTCCGCCAAATTCTTTAAACTTTGAGCTTCATTTGTTATATTTTTTAAAGAAAATAAATGGACTTAAATATAAAAGCAATTGAAATAAAAAAATAGAATATTCTGCTCTCCTATAGTGATTTTTGTAAGTATAACAAAACTTCAAAGTAGGCATTTTTCAATTTTTTAAATATTTTAATGGGGCATTGTAGATAATCATAGTACTTATAACAAAAATTCACACTGAATGTGTATATTTTAGTATCAAATGAAATGCTGAAATTTTAATTTATAATTTTAGTTTCCAATAAAAAAGCCTGCGGCTATGATAGATTAATTAAATGATAGATTGATTTAAATTATATTGCTTTCACGTTCTAATATGGACTAATTTTCAGACAGATTTATTAGATATTGGAATTAAGCGTAAATCTATGTGACACTTATATTGTGATTAATAATGAGGAAATATTGGCAAACATGAAGTGTGATTAAAGTATATTTATTTTTATTAACTTATTTGCTATCTACGCTGATTGCACGAATTTGTATCCTGTACATACAATGTGGAAATTGCCAACATGAAGCTTACCATGACACACAACCAAGCTTTTCACTTATGTGGGGTTAATGGTCAGTTTCCAAGCATTACTATTATGTGCTTAC
>JAPDSC010003642.1:0-10813 GCA_026290005.1 Latrodectus geometricus | reverse complement strand
AATAATAGAATAGATATAGTGATGTTTTGTATATTTTAGAAATTTGTAAATGAATTAGAAATATCAAATAGATAACAACTCTTTCCTTTTACAAAAACACTAATGCACGATTTTATGAAACATTTGATAAATTACGTAACATAAAAGTGAGGTATTAACATGGATTACTTACATAATAAGATCAAAAGATCTAAGGTTTTAATAATGTGGAACAATTCCTTGAGTGAATCAAAAGCATTTTTCATAGAAATAGTACTAAAACATGCCATTACTGTAACAAGAAAATATATATAAAACAGTAGCAAAAAAGATGAACTAAAAGTAGCATAAGGTAAAACCGAAATAGAGCTTTCCTTCAACAAATTGGGTTTCAGATACTTTAACAATGGATGCAAATCCCTACTTTAAGATGTATTTCCTTTTTTTCACATCTTAAAGCAGAGATAAAGCTCTTCCAACGATTTTTAACGTAGTAAAAAATTCTTTTCTGAGAACATAGAATGAAAAAAGAATTTGCTGTCGATGGCTTTTTCCGGCACTTAATTTCGTTTGATTTATGATTTCTGCATTCTTTTAAGAATTACATATTTTTATAGGGATAAACATATTTTCAGAAATTTTTTATGTGCTCAAGATTTAAAACCACCATAAATTTTTACTTATCTTCGATGGGGATTAAATTACTTCACATCTTCATGTTTAAAATAAATTGTGGCTATGTCACCTGTAAGAAATACTTTCAGAAATACAAACTGAGAATTGTTATTTGTTTCTGAAATTTAATGAAATGAGGAGAAATAATATAATTTATGTTGCTAAATTTATTTTCCTATCAGTTAAATTTTTCATATGTAAATAATTCTATCACCATTTATATATATTGATATTGATACGATGACAAAAATTATTTGCATGTTGTAAAAAAAAAAGTAATATTAAAGTAAAACTGCAATGAGGTCCTGATTATTGTTGTAAGTAATTAGAATCATGAAAACCTGTACATTATGTTTTATAACTATTCTTTTCTTACTGAATTTGTTTGATTTTACTCCAACCAATATTTCATGTAACCAAGCATAGTCTATCACGTATCATCAAGCCTTCGCCATTCTTCACCATCTTTAACACTACTTTTTTACACATTTTTCATTGACAGTACTTTTCATACACAAGTGTATGAAGTGTAATAAGGATGTAAGTTAATAGAATTTTTCAAGTTTATACTTTAAGAAAGCATAAATACAACTAATTTCCCTTTTTCAGTAGTAGGATTAAAATTTGGAGTTTTTATTTTGAAGATACTGGTTCAAACACTAATTCTATAGCTGAGAATATACAAATTACTTTTCGGAAAATTTAAAATTAGATTCTCTTTAAATGAGCTTTTTATTTATGAATAATATATATTGTAAGGTATATTATTTCTGCAACCATCGCCAATACTTTTTTCTTTGCTTGTTTTAGCAAATTTGAAGAAAAAAGTATGATAAGCAAACATTCTAATATTTATTGTTTTTTTTTCTAATGGTGGGCATCCTTGAGCAAGTAAATACATTAGACCATTTGCCGCAACAAGGCTGGAAACAGCTACTCATTTTATCGTCACCCGATGGGCATTTGTGGACTATGTTACGGAGATACAAGTAGCATCGCCCACGCCACACCACCATAAACCCGTTTACAGAGCGGGTCACTTTCATCCATCATCTGAGGAATTTGAACCCAGGTCCTCCCCATCCGCAGTCATTTACGTTAACCACTAGACAGGCAGGACGGCATACTTATTGTTATTTACTGAACATGATAACAATTCATATTTCATAGCAAAACTCCTATTCCCTCTATAAAATTTAAGCAGTAACATAATTTAACAGAAAAATACAATTTATTTATTGTTTTAAGATTTAACGATATACAATTGCATATTGTTTCAAAGTATTGTCAGGTATGAATTGTAATCATACTTGGTTAACATTTTATGCTTTCAATTAATTCTGCACAAAGAAAAAACTTTATAAAGCAAGGCTTTAAATTTTAAAATAAACTAATTAAATCTTATTAAGAACATGATGTCATTCTGTTAAAATTTCACATCATATCTTTGTTGATAAATCAAGTCAAAGGCTTTACCAGTTCGATTTTAGAAAATATTTTACAAGTAGTTTGATTACTTTTATCCAATTCATATTACCATAAATAACAGTATTAATTTACAAAAAACTTTCCGAATCCATAAAGTTGAACATTTTACATTGTAGGATCTTTCTGATCATTTTCCACTGTGAAGATAGCTTTATCTAGTAGCAAAATATATTTTTCGATAACTAAACATAAAATTTTTTGTAAATAAGTTAATGTGAAATAACATTAAAACAACATTCTATATAAAACAAATAGAACACTAATAATGGAGATGATATATTTAGCTCTTCACTAAACATCCACATTATGATATTAAATAACAATTTATATTGAAGCAAAATCTAGGATTTACAGAGCGTAGATAGTAAATTTGTGAATTTAGCTATCTTTCAGTGCAACAAGTACAAGAAATTTATAATTAAAACTTTACATTTAATTTATAATTATAAGTTAAGTATTCTTTTTTTGCCACCCAACCTGTTTAGCGGTTAGCGTACCTGACTACAGATGGGTGGGACCTGGGTACGAATCCTGGCTCGGGCATGGATGTACTTTCTCTGTCTCTCTCTTTCTTGTCTTTGTCCTTTCTTTGTTTGTGTGTGAATGGTTGCCTACCCTATAAACGGGTACCTATGGCATGTGTGTATTGAGGAAGTCGGACTCCACACCAAATATGATTCAGTTGGAATAGTGGAGTAGCGCACCCCATATTGCCAGCCTGGCTGGCACACGACAACAACAACAAGTCTTCTTTTATGATTCTGAAGACTTCAGTCTAAAATTTTCTTCAGTATAATAATGAATATGTAGACATTTAAAAAATTGTACCCTGAAACAAATATTGATATTTGCTTCTAAGCAACTGAGAGGAAAAAACAACATTTATTCCCAATAGACATTTTTGGCAATAGACAGAATCCCCAGAAAAAACTTTTAAGTGTAAACTACCGGCTATTGTTATTACTAAGTCAGGAAATAATGCCTTTATTAGAATTTTACTTATAATTAGACATGCATTATAATAAGAATAAAAATCATTAGATAAGTTTAGGTTTTTAGAAAGAAGAGTATCCATATCAGCCAACGTGATAACTATAACAAAACGTGCAGAATATAATGGAAATTTTTTTGGTAAGTAACAATGCTGGTTTTACACCATATTACGAGACATGGAACATAGAGCCAAAGAAATAGATCAAACGTTTTCACTATACTGCTGCAAAACTTGGTGGTTTCCTTTAAAAAAAAAAAAATCTGAGACTTAAATAAAAACTGAAATTTATATCAAGCCTCATTTCTTTTTCGAATAATCTGAATAAAATAATTTTCAAGAAATTATTTCCTTTGATTAGAAAGATTTAAGTCAAATTCTTATATTCTAATGTGTACAAGTCATTCTCTAAATGTACAAAATAAATGAGAGAACATTAATAATAATTTTTATATCAAACACAGATTTTACAGCACAAGTTAAGAAAGGAAAAAAAAAAGCTTCTTGTAAGCACTAGTGTACTGAGATGAAATGAATGTTGATGATTATATAAATGATTTGATATTGATGTATTTAAGCCGCCTATTGTATCAAGTGGTCAGCCAGCCTGTTGTGGATAGGGAGGTCCTGGGTTCGAATCCTGGTTTTGGCTTGAATTTACTTTCTCTCCCTTCTGTCTTTGTTCTTTCCTTGCATAATTGGAGTGTGAATAGTTGCCTACCCTATTAGCGAATACCTATGGCATGTGTGTTTAATAAAAAAACCATCTCCTGTTATACTCTTCAAAATGAGTTACAATCATGTTAGCATAGAGCTTCAAAAACCATCACAACCTAACCTTGATGCATTAAACTGAATTTTAATAAACAGTTTACAATAATGTATTTTATTTTGAGTTTGAAGCTTAACAAGTGGTTTGTCGTAGAAAAATACTAAAGTGTGAAGAATATAGTCTAAAATGAGAAGAATATGAAGAAATATTTACTATTGCATCTTACAGCAAGTTCAGTGGAAGTTATCAATCTTTTGCAAGCGTGACATTATTGTGGTGTAAGTATACGTGAGTAAAGCAACTTGTTTGTAATTTATTGGTTATTTTTTAATTATACCCCGTCTAATGGCAAATTTATCTTTATCGAATTTGAAAAAAAATGTGTTAGTTAAGAATCTACGAGAAGATTAATGTCGAATTACTCTCATTTTAACGAGTGTCGACACTGAAAAGATTAATTGTAAATAGTGACGTGTATAAAAATAACAGTGAGGTATTTGAAAGTATTGTCAAAATGGTTAAACACGAATTTAAAGAAAAGAAGCAATGCAAGATTAAACTGTTAGAATGTGGACGTTAAGTTAGTGCAATTAGAAAACCAATGTGAGCTTTAAGAAATTAAATGATTAGTTTTTTAGATCGGAGGAAAAACGCAATGATATAGACGACTTGAATAGTTCGAATAAATTGTAGTTTTTGCTGAAAAATAAAATCTATGATGCTACTCTCGTGAACCGAATATTATGATTTTTATTTTCAATTTTTTAAAGTCTTTTACAGATAAAACGCTTACTAAAGAATGCAAAGTTGAGATTTTGTTGAATATTTTGACTGGAAAAGCTACCAATTTGGTTGTTTCTATGACTGCGGAAGATTTAGTGCATTACTTGGTGTAAGAGGCAGCATTAAAAAAGTTTTACAGTACCCCCTAAGTTATACTAAAAGAAGAAATAAAAAATGAGGGAGGACCCCGTACTATTCCATTTGGTTATCATGCTTAGTTCACTCGTCACCATCAAGAACAAGCAGCACCAGCTCAACAGACTATTCATGAAACATAGACTTTTAACACATTATGCTTAAAAAAACGGGGATGACCTTCAGCAGAAGGGCTGAAGGTCTTCCCAACCCCTGTCGCCATCCCAATATGGAATGAGAATGGAAAAGTTACAATAGTGGTGCTTTAAACCTTGTATTGGGCCACGCGCTTCTCAATGCATTACAGAACGCTTACATTATTGGATGACAACATGAAGATGGATGATTGGAATTAATATAAAACTTAGGAATATTAAAAAATGCAAGAAAATAAGACAAGAAACGTTATTTACAAATGAAGAGTACAACTATTGTGTGTCTGCAGAGTCCTTGATTATATGATTGGTAGGGAAAATGTAGACATTTATGTTGTGAAGTCTCAAACTAAAAGTTTAGGTTTTTTTTAAGCATAATGTGTTAAAAGTCTAAGTTTGATGAATAGTCTGTTGAGTTGGTGGTATGGGGGGATCCTGTTCTTGCACAAATCGAGACTTTTTTTCATGAAAACTTGGCAATTAATATTAATTTTTTCTTGTGGAGAATTGAACGAAGGCAGAATTGAAGATCAGTGTAACTAAGGTTTTGGGGGCATTTGATAGGATCCTGGGCCCTGAAGGTGCATTGCTTAATGTAATGGAAGGAATTACTTTCTTTGTTGCAGAAACAGAGAGATGAAGATGTTCTATTTATTTTTTTAAAGTAGTTTGGGAATGGACTATGTTCAGTAATGAAGTAATTTTTGTATGGGTTATCCAGTAGGCGTGGAAGAGACTTTAAGAATTATTTTTTTAGTAGTTCGTCCCTGGTGGGCTGTTGTTCACTTGGTTTACAAGGATGCTAATTTTTGAGATTTAAGAATAATATTTACGGAGGCTTGTGACCATGCTAAATGATATTGATCACCTTTTGAATATTTGGTTCATTCTTTCGCAGCCGTGTCTACAAGCTTATTGCTTTAGATGTCTATGTGAGCTTTGGTCCAGATGAGGGTGAATTTACAGGAATTTGCTGCATCGGTTAACAGTGATTGAATTAGTTGAATGAGGGGGAAGTAATGTTGGAGGTTGTTGATGACTAGAACTGTAGATTGACTATCGGACCAGATTGTTGCTTATAGGTAGTTGGAGTTTAAAGTTTTCTTTGTGGCTTAAACGATGTACAGAACCTCAGCCTAGAACACCGTATTCTGGGGATTTAGAAATAATTTACTTGTCGTTATGATGTTGTCATTGATTAGTAAGATAAAAGCTGCTCTAATTGATTCGTCCATTCTTAACCCGTCTATATAGTAGTTGCAGTAGTTCGGAGTAGGATGTAATGTTAAGTTTTTTTCCCTTATGAACATTTACATCTGTTTGGTCTGGATAAACGATTTTTTCATCGATGTTGACTGATATTTTAAATAGGAAGATTGTTGTCTTTAATGCTTCGTATTTAAGTTGGCGACGAAAATGATAAAGTAGTAGTGCATCAATGAGAAAAAACAACTTCCCGGACAGTAAAGGCTTTAAAAAGGCACTTCTACGTCTATGATATTGTAAATGGTGTTGATGATTTAGGAGATACAAAAGTATGCAGTATACAGCTGATTAACCTGTCGAGAGCTGATGGTATGGAGTTCTCAAAGGGAGCTGAAATGAGCTCTTCCATCATTAGGAGACCAAGAGTGATCAGGTATCGTTAGGCAAGTTACCTAAGCGAATCATTAAGACTTTATTTAAAAGTTGGAATCGAGGGTAACACACATACATATTTAAAGCAAGGGTCTCATATATTTTTAGGCAAAAGTAAGAAGGCATTTAATATTCTTTTAAAATGTTTTTATTTTAAAATTGTAAAATATATATAATTATAGCTTTTTTCTAACTTTACATTTGTAACAAAATTAATTTTTAGAAAATTTGACTCATATCTTTTCATTTAAAACTAATAATTTTCATACTTGTTTTAATATTCAAGTAGTATTCGATAATTTTGTATTAATCAAAGACTAGCTATTAAAAATAAAGTATAGTTATATATTTTTTGAATATTAACTTTGCAAATGACCGTTCTTATGTGACTACAAAGAGATCTGTTCTTTCACAGATTTTAAGACTGTTCCTAGGACCAATTCTTACTTAGCATAAAAATACTTTTTCAAAGGCTTTGAATAAGTATTTTATGATTCTCAAATTACCCTAAGATTAAGAACGTCTACCTGTGTGTGACATGCATAGGGAATGGAGTCATTTCTCAGTCATCAGTCTACATTTATATTCTTCATCGAACTCTGGTTTAGGATGCTCAAAAAATTCATCTCATTGGATTTTGTGACATCATCAAGGATGAATTTGGTGCTGTTGTCTACATTCAATATATGAGTAAAAGCGATGAGTGTGAAGTTTCACGTAAGCCACGGGTATAGCCAATTGCTAATTCCTTGATCACTCCACGTCTTTAATTGTGTGGAGCAGAATTCAAGGCTTGCTGTGAAAGTGATTTTTTAATTGTCTTAAAACTGATCACGTGTTACTGTGATTCTACTGCAATTCTTACTTACATTTGATCCTCACCTAGTTCGTGTAAGGCATTTGTGGTGAACAGAACGTCAAGAAATCAGAAGTTGTCTAAAATATTTATTTAGAACTTTGTTTGCATAAAGAATAATCTTGCCTATTTCTTATGTGGTATCTGACCAGAATAAGTGCAGAAACCTTCTCTTTGGGAAGTCCGATATGTATTGGTAAAAATGAATTTATTGATGGACATCGAGTAAACTTTAAGATTCCTGATGATGACCAGAAACACACAAGAGAATTGGAAAAACATTTTCAGGCTGAGGTTAAGGACAAATTAACTGTTCTTAGTTGCATCCATGATTGTATTTTTAATAGTTCTTATTTTAAGTTAGAGTATTTGTATTAATTGTTATACATATTAATGAGTATATAATAATTTAAATATATAATAGAATACATGTAGTGATAATTGAAAAGCAAGCATTCATTGCGATCCCCTTCAAGCGGGTGAACTGTAGAGCCAAAATTGTTAAGAAATTAGTTAAATTAAGAGTAGTATAGGCCCTACACTTCTCTAAAGAGCTGTAGATTTTAGCAGATAAGAGTCTAATCTTAGTTTAGCTCTTTTTCTAGATTACGAGGGTCTCGTTCATTTGTTAGAAAATCTTGGAATTCTGACCTATCCTTTGATGCAAAACAGCTCGCTTTCTGCCCAGCTCTAACAAGTTGATTGAGATTTTTAAGTATAATTATTTTAGAGATATAAAAATTGCGGGCTCCAAACATTAATCAAAGTGTAACTCAAGTGTTTTGGACCTTCAATGTTTGGTTTATTCTACATTATTGTATAGGTATATTCTACACATTATTGTTTTACAAGTCTTAGGGTTAAGCAAAGATAAATGTGTCAGATTTTGTAAATTTGCCTAAAGATAGATGTTTGGTGAGCCAGCCATTTTCCAATACTGCACTATTTTATTTTAGTAAGGTTTAAAAATCTGAATAGGGATGTATATCAAATGGTTTTTGTTTGGATATTGTTGTTTTTAGTTTCTAAGGCAGTACATCTCGAGATATTAAATGACTTAATAGCTGAAGCATTAATTACTTGTTTCAAAAGATTTGTAAACTGAAGAGATTTACTTTAAAAAAATTACTTTCAGATAATGCAAAGAACGATTGCGGGATGTACCGGAGACAGAAAGGATCCTTTCTTTATTGTCTCCGACAATGAAAATGGATTGCCAATGTATACCTGGAAAATTGGTAGAACTAGCAATGTTATACATGGAAAAGATAGCAGATTAAGATTTGCGAAGTAAAAGCAGCAACGGGCATTTATTATAAGAGATGCCTATGATATTTGAATTTTGCCAATTTATGATGACCAATTGTAAGATTGTTATTTTTTTGTTTTCTATAAATTTATATCCATGTATATCTAATCATTTTTATAATAAATATTAATTTCATTATCTCGTCATTGTATTAATTACAATATACTTTAAATGTGCTTATGTTTCAGAGTGAAAGAGTAATACAAGTCAGCTGAAATGAAGTGAATGTTGGTGGTTTTGTTATGAATTGCTTGCTCTCGGTGTGTCTTACTGCAGTTTATTAAAGAGTTACAGAGTTTATATATTAAGGAGATTCAATGAACTGTTTCATTCGAAATTTGAGCCTCAATACCTCTGAATTGCTCTAACAAATATTTTCTTACATTAATTAAAATTTGAAAGTTCAAATGTCAAAGAAATTCTTATTTGACATTTGGTTTCTGGTTCTAACTGGAAAGCAATTATTATAGAATTTTGTTGTAATTTTTAATTATCAAAATTTTAGTCATTGTTAAGATAAAAATTTTAGGACTATTCAGTTTGGGAAATCTCATCTGTCGCTAGAGTAATTTATCAGATATTTGTTATTCTGAATAAATTATAAACTTCTTTAAAAAATAATTTAACTTCTTCACACAACGCATGAAATTTCAGTAATAAGTTAAGAAAATGAAGTTTGTATAATAAACAAAATGTTTTTTTATTTCTTTGTTTATATTGTTGTGAAATAAAAAAAAGTTCTTGAGATATAGATGGGGTATATATTATCAAGAAATTTTCATTACGAAACTGAATTACTTTGAGTGCATATTCCAACATTGTGAAGTCACGCAACGCTTCAAATGCAAGTCATTGCGTGAGAATAATTACAGAATGTGAATTTGTATTGTGGTTGAAGGTAAGATAATCCCGAAATTCATATTTAAATGAATGCATGTTGTTGTTTCTTTTATTCATAATTTTATGGTCAAAATACATTCAACTTGGTCAATTTGGCATTAAATCTCTATTCTATAGTTTGCAATCGAATCTTGTTTAATTTTCAGTATATCTAACTTTCAACTTTTGCAACTAGGACTCTGCATAACTTTTTATAGGACATAAGAATTTTTTATGCCTCGAAATCTTTCACGATTTTATGTTTTGGAGTTGCGATGTCAAGGTGTTAAGATGGGAATTTAATGGTACCTTGTACAAGACATAAACCTACCTTATGAGCCTCAAAATCTTAACAGTACAAGATAGTTTTATACATGGATTAAATCAGTTTAATATTATTTTCTATCCTAATATTTTCACTATCTCATATTTATTATTCATTTTTATGATTGAGTTCTCTCAAAAAATAGAATAGAGATTTTGGCGAGAAAAAACCTTATATTTTTGTATTTGTATGTATGTCTATTTTCATTTATGTTTTAAAAAATGCATAAATAAAACAATTTCTGCAAATATTATAAATATGATTTTCTTAACGATCATGTGAGGCTGATAATGATTCAAAAATAAGATATTACTGTTTGGCAAAATTTGTTATGAACAGTATACTTAATATACTGTTGAAGTGCTATTATTGTTTACTAAGTTTAGAAAAGAGAGTATACTTTAGTATAAGTTCAAGTATAAGTTCAATACAACTGATATATATTTTTCCAAATACAAACTCTTTTGCATAAATGCAAGTAATTTTTTTTCTTGATGCCTGGGTAATTGAAGATAATCTAAAATATATTCAGTTAAAGATTATCATTTTTTACTCGGTTAAAAATTTATCGTATGACAAAAATAATTTATTTTAATTAAACTAATTTGTGAAAACATTGTTTTGGTAAGTGTCTTAATTTTTTCAAGTAAGCTAGAAGTTTTCATAATCACAAAATACATTTTGTGCAAATAGTTTTTATACTATAAAGTGTGGTTTAACTCGAATATACAACTTGCCTACAAAATTTATTTTTTAATATCCCCCAAACTTCCTACTTTCTTTCAAATACATAAGCTCAAAATTCATACTCCAATTGTGTTGAAAAGA
>JAPDSC010003639.1:52709-66295 GCA_026290005.1 Latrodectus geometricus | reverse complement strand
TTTTATTTTGTAATATACTATCTATTTTAGCACTCTCTATAACCTGTATTAGCGACTAGGCTTTTTTAGGTAGTCGTCATATTATTTCTTCCGGTCGCACGTTTTGGCGACATATCTAGGTAGTCTTCATAGTACGTAAGCATCGAGTATTATGTAAATATTATTTAAATCGTATTAGTCTTACTAATGAAAATTTTATCGCTAAATATTGCCAAAGTAGTCGTCATAGCACGTAAGTACCAACTATTTATTATATTTTAACTTAGTTATTCTGAATTGTTTTCTCTATTCCCCACACTATTCTCTACGAACCTAGTTTAGCTTCGTGTTCTTCTTTTATGCCGACATGAAGATGTTTTTCACCACAACATGAGATATGTAAGAAAAAAATACCTTATTTTATTTCTCTTCAGATATATTTTCTTAGTTATACAAAGAGTGGATGCATAAAATAGTAAGCAACTTTAATGAAGATGTAAATTTATGAGGAAAAAAGAAAACATAAATCATTTAGGATTTCAAAATTTTGATACAGGTGTTTATAAATTAAACCACAGTTAATAGTCTTTTGAATTCCACATAAAGTTACATATGCAACTATGTAGTTAATTTAAATAATATAAACCAAATGTGTTCCAGATATCTTCTCACTTCAAGAATGAAAGTGTTTAGTTATAGAAGTTAACAGATTAAGCTTTCATTTGAATTTTCTTTAAGCTTCACACATTATATTTTCTTCTCACAATGTATTTATCTTCTTTTATTTAATATCAAACTTTTTCATAAATTTTCCCACAATTTAGCAAATTTTAAATATTTTACTGAAATCTTTGAAATTTTTTAATATCACTTTAATGAAGAAAAATCTCTTTTGCATTTTCCCTTTAAGTGACTGCTTCGTTTGTGTTCTTTCTCTGATGTATGGTGAATAAACAAAATTACATTGTTATTTGTGGTAATGAAACTAGACGGTCCAAAACTGATGAGCTATCATTTTGAATAAGAGATTTGTCATGTTAACGACTTAAAAGTATTTATGGAATTTTAAATATCTATAAGACTGACATAAATATTTCGGAGAAATTTAATGGAGAATTAAAAGAAAAAATTAAGTTAATAAAACACTCCGCATCATAAATATGTTGTCCTTAAAACTGTGCGTCCTGCTATTTTTTATCAAATGCTCAACATTCCTGGTTAATTGATCAACTTTTCATTGAATGAATTAATAACAATTTCTAACATTTTAAGTATTTCTTTCGAAGGAAATAAAGTCGGAATAGGAAAAACAACCCTTGAACAATATGTTCTTTCAACTCGTTAGCTAAGGAAATAAGCGACGCCTGTCTGTCTGAATCATAACCAGACAAAACAAACAAAAATGAAATAACAAGATTCTCCAATTCAATGTAAAAAGAAAAATAATTCGTCAGATGAGTGTGATATTGTTTATGAAAATAGTACAAAGACTGTTTTTCAAAATGTTAATATAAATTATTATGATAATGAAAGCTATCTATTTCTAAACTTAATGCTGAACATTAAAACATTATTAATTGGATTGAATGTTTTGAGAAAGTGTATTGATACTTTTTATTGAATCTAAACAAAATTTTATTTTAGCTAAAAGATTGTTTAGGGGGTAAAATCTTACTATTTGTTAGAACAGAACCGGAAATTAAACCTTGATAAAAATTAAAATATTCTTTAATCATTAAATTTCATTTGAAATAATTTCCCCTAATCTTCATGAATTAGTAACCAAAAGGGAAATAAAGAATTCTGAATCTATTCAAGAATATCTTTTAAAATTTAAAGAGCTTTTCAATTCTAGCAAAGTAGATGACATTACTTTAATATACTTTGTTGATAAAGTACTTAATGATAAATAAGAAAATAAAACTATTTTATATGGATGTAAAAGCTTTAAAGATTTTAAAGAAAAACTGAAATTGTACCAAGTAATGGAAGGTGATTTTTTGAAGAGTAAATATGGTTTCGTTAAATTGGGAAAAAAAAAAAAAACATATGATTCTAATTCACAAAGATGAGCGAAATATAATTTGTAATGATAAATATGATTGTAATGAAAAAGATGAAAACGTGAAAAAGAATAAAGTGAAAGATTGAATAGTAATGTTGATTCATGAAATGGAATATGTTATAATTGTGGTTCAAACATTCACATATTTCCAAATTTTTTATTCATAAAGATAAAGGTTAAAAGAATTTTTCATGTCAATCATTTGGTAATAAAGCTGTGGTGAAACGCTTCTGCTAGGAAGTTGGCAGCAGCAGCTAGAAAAACTTTCTATCTGAAGATTGGCAACATCAATCTTCTCGGAACAATAGCACACGAGGAACAACACAGCAGTTCACGTTTTCCCTGACGATGTTAGCGGATGAGTTCTGAAACCGGTTCTCTCTCAGAGATTTTGTATTCGCGACGTTTTGGCATTTCTTAAAATTTAGTTAAGTTTAAATATATGGTGTGCCTTGATATTATTTAAAAAGGATTAACCTGCACCCCATATCTGGTGACCAAAATGTGAATATGGAATTTGGACTGAACTTGGATTTGAAAGTAACTCCAGCGCCACGTGGAACTTTTATAACTTCGACGAGTGAGTTCCTTTGGATTAACATCTACAGTTCCTAACCGGCATCCCATAAAGCTTTGGAGTGTACAAAATCGAAAGTGACGAGATCTTTTCATTAACAACCACAAGTACATACGGCTTATGTGATCGAAACGGACGATTCATGGGGTAATCACCAGCATTTACTTGTTCGTATTAGATGAACTGAAGTGAAAAGACTCAAGGACGTCAGACGATACTTATCGAAGAGGCAGTGAGAAGTGCGATGCGATGAAAGACGAACCTATGCTGATCTTTCTAAAATTATATGATGTTTATTCGTATTTTATAAATAATGTTCTTGTAATGTTTATAGAATTATTAAATATCATTTGATATTTAATAATAACTGCTTCGTGGTAAATCCTGACAAATTGAACAAACCTACACAGTGTTGTTACAAATTGAAATGCTTTCAAATTAAATTTCACCAACATTAATGTAATGAGTCCAGTATCCAAAGATCTATTGTGCTGGTTGACCTCTTGAAGGAACAATTCTAAAAATTTAGTCTTAGACTCATCAAGTATGCACAGTTTTATTTATTGATCTTGCGTATTTTTTTTAAATCTCGAGTATATCTAAATCTGTGAAATGAGCTTGTAATGTATACGTTCTATATAAATCACGATGGCATTAAATGCTGCCAAGCATTGTTTTTTATGGAGAATGGTTTCTAAAACATCTTTAATGAATGTGAATACAAAAGGTCTATTGAAAGTCTTTCCCATATATGACAAAACTAAAAAAATCAAAAAATGTACCTTTGACATGGGAATTTACATATAGCATATATTGTATATTGTTTTATATCATATATCAACTTCCATTTCTTATACAAATATATATATATAAAATAAAAATGATGTGACTATAAAAATAATTAATGTTCAAACACAACTAATGCACATTCAGATAAATTGAGTTATCTGTAATCTTATGATTGATAGATTCATTTTGAAATGTTCAATAGATTCAGCAAGCATTTTTTGATATTATTTTGAATAGGTTTGTGTGATTCCACGATCTGAATGATCTGACTCAGCCATAATAACTAAGTTTGAAAATCACCTGGCGTACTGAATTAAGTACCTTTCATATTTGATTTATTCTTTGTTCCATCTGTATGACCAATGAATTATTTGACCACTAAAATTCAATTAACCACATTAGATATTTCTGTATAGTAAACACAGCATCAGTAGTTGCAGCAAAATCATCAATCAGTGAAAAGGCAAAATATTTAAGTTACAAGAGGAGTAATCAAATTATGAAAATACATTTTAATATATGAAATTTTTTCAGCAATAATTCAAGTAACGCTAATCTTATGACTGGAATTCATCAGATCGTAGAATCGATTCCCACATTGAATACCGGTCTTTGTTGTAATTCGGAATTCATTTTGAAATGTAGGTCCTGATCAAATAAAATTTTATTTTCAATAGTGACTAGGGAAATCAATAAGCTATATAATTTCAATAATATATTACTTCAAATAACCATAAAATTAAATGGGCAGTTTTTATATTATTAACAAGACCACATTAAAATCAAAGAAAAACTCACTATAATATCGTGTAAATTAAATTATATTCTTTTGTAGTATAATGATATTTTTGGTGCACTAATATTCATAATATAAAAAAATACGAGGACAAAAATGTTATCAAAAATAATTTTATCTGCAAGCGTAATTTATTCCAGAACTTTAGAAGCACATATAAAATGAGGTTAAATTAATAGTTATTTGTATAAATTAGACGGCTTTCCGTTTTTTTCAATAAAACTAATACAGAAAACATCTCCATATATATGAATGAACAAAGATAGTAAATAAAAATGATCTAATTATAATGACAACTAAAAGTCATTTTTTCTATAATTTAGAAAGCATAATTTTATTTCATAGTGAATTCATAACAATTATATATGTTTTTCTGTCTTTGATTTTATTTATCTCTCTCTCAAACCTTTTCATATGATACAATAATTTAACCAAATACAATGCCTAACATTAAAGACTTAATATTAAGTAAAACCTGCATATGAAATTAGACATTGCCTCAAAATTTGTTAATTCATATTCATGTTTTCATAAAAAAAATAATTTTCTTGAATATTATAATGATTGCTGAGATTTCTTGAAAGTAAATAATTAAAGTATTCTGCGCAAGATAATAAATTATAAATATTGAAAAAAAAGAAGAAACATCTGTTTAAAGTTGACATTTTGAACAAATGAAAAAATTGTGTATAATAATATTAAATCAATAGAGACAATAGTCAAAACTTTTATTTATGGCTACATAGTTTTTGTAAGTTAAAAGGTGTGACTTTGAAATTCTAAAAATTGAAAGATTAATAAGGATTATACAAAGTACAAATTATAATGCATTAAATATATATTAAAAATAACATATAAGGTTGGGGAAAAACAAATCCATTATTTTTACGTGAACTTTATGTAACTTCTTTTGTATTCGCTTTGTAAAAAGGTTTAAAACAGCTTTCATGCAGATTTTTAAATCTTGAACGTTACAACTGCTGACATGCGGTTAACTTCGATCGTTTTTGATATTTTATAGACATTTTCAACGATGCTGTATCCACAAGCGAGGTGCATCTCTAACATCAAAAATACCCCAACGGAATCGATGAAACAAAAATTGTACGTAACTGGCTGTTACTGTCTTATATAGGACGATAAACACCTTTCACAATTTTAGCCCCCCGGTTATCTTTTTTGCCGCTACAAGAGAAAAACGAAAATGTATCGAATTTTCTGTTTGTTGTCTTCCATTTTTATAACCTTGTACTCGTAACTGAATTGATCAAACAAAAAACCGCGAGAGGATATTTTAGTGTCAAATGTCACCTTTCCAACGAGCATAAATCTGATATTGTTTGATAGATACCTCACGAGATATCGATCACTACAGACATCTACCGAAAAAGGAATGGATTACTTTTTCCCCCACTTTTTGTTTAATAACTCATATTATTAAGATTGACTAAAATTAATAAAATTAACTTTTCAGAGGATTTCAAACCTATATAATATTTTTTTCTTAATGAATTTCCAGATTAAACTTTCATCAAACAGAGAATATGAAGATAGTAATGGATTTCATTCCATACGTCGGCAGACGTATCAGGTGTTATAATTGTAATGCTGCTATTCCAATTACCAGTGCTCGACTCATTTTCTGTAAATATCGACTTTTGTAGCCCCATGAAAAAGTCCACCACAGGTGCAATGTGTGCAAAAAATGATTCCCAATAAGCCCAATGAACTTTGTGTAAAATAATGTTAACTGATGATAATAAAAATATAATTTAACAAGAAAAGAAATTTGTCTACATTGAATAAAAATTAAATAAGCTGTTTACACAAAAAAGCTATTCAGACAGGGTAATGAAATTGTGGATATAATACATCAACTATGAAAATACTTTATGACCTATTCTTCAGATAATTGTGATTTATACTTGTTTGCATGAGTATTAATTTATAAATTAATAATCATCTTTATGCGTCAAAACATTATAAACATTCTGCATTTATAATAATTTTATCTCCAAAAATGTTTAAAATTACCTCTATAGAAATAATTTATCATCATTACTGAATTAGATATTTTGAATTCAAACTTGCAAGCTCGTAAAAGAAATATTTTCTATTAGGATACATATTCAAATCTTAATCATATCCTAAACGATAAAATATGTAAGCCATTATCTCAAAAAATGTATCAGAAATTCAGACATTCTTATAAATATATATACAAGTATTCAAATATTTTAAAATTTGTTAGAAATATGCAACCAGTGAAACATTTTAAGAGTCTATAAATGAATTAAAATAATTTTTTACTTCAAAATGCTTACAATTTGTGTGACTCAGTTATATATTTGAAACAGTTTTATTTTAGACACAGTTGTTTTTGTCTTGAATAAAGCCATAAATAGTTTAAACATAAATAAATATTTTACTAAGCTAGAAATGTTATTTTTAAAATAATCGTATCAGATAAAGAAATGTTTCCGAAATTTACATAAATTTTGGAACTTTTATTCGAGAGAAAAGAAAATTTAAATCTGAAAATCTGTCCAATGCAGGATTTACTCAATTTTATAAGATATTTGAAAAATTGCCAGCTTTTTTGATGAAAGTCATTTTGTTATAAAATATGATTACATATTTCTTTATTCTAAATTTGATATGAGTCACCATTACTTTTGACAAAATGTTTCAGCAAAATTTTAAATTTTTCAGTAAAAAACTACTCTCCAACAACAATCATAAATTATTTTAAGATAAAAAGGGAAGATTTGAGTAATAAATTCATCAGTTGTAACTGAAGGAAAAAAGTTATAACTAATGTTTTACATTTGAATCGTTTTGGTGTGAAAAATTTGAAAATACATCTTATCTTGTAAAAAAATAGAAATTTAAAATATTCTAAGAAAACAGAATAGAAAAAGTTTTTACCGGTTACATTATCTTTAATATTCTCTCATTATATATATATATATATATATATATATATATGTGTGTGTGTGTGTAGTGTGTGTTTGTATAGTTTGTATAGTTTGAATTGGATCAAACAATAAGATAAGATATTATTTATTCTATTATATTCATTAAGTTAAGACTGATTTTCGTAAATCAATTTTAATGCATCTCTACAAGCAATTCAAACAAAATGACTGTGAAATATTTTAATAATACTAATGTATATCGTAAAATAATTGAGGAATAGTCTTAATAATTCTCCACATTTCAGCTATTTACTGGATAATTTAAGTTAATACGTTAAGGATTAAATATTAAATGCAAGATTTCAACGTTCCAGTTTACATCTAAGAACCAGAAAATTACGATGTTAATTTAACAATTTGAAATGAACAGAGAAAACAAATTATCTTATTAGTTAAGTATAAAATACAGTAATTCTTGGTAAAAAAGCTGCACTATATTTCAATAATATAACCTAATTATATAATTTCATATCATTTTTTAGATTTTGTTGAAGGAAATGAAGTTTGAAATATTTATTTAATATTAAAATTAAAAACCACTTCCATTTTCTTTCTTTGCTGGTGAAGTCAAATGATGTAATCTCTAGCAAAGCGCTTATCACCAGGAAAATTATTTATGAACTTTATATTTGCATGGAAATGTCTCATCAACACAAATGCCGCATTAAGCTAAATGAGGACACTTATCATCGTAATTACCAATGGAATAATAATTTTGACGAGCGTCTTATAACATTTGTGTATTATTTAAAAAAATGCGTACATTATTATAAGAAAAATGTTGAAAATTTATTTATGCTGATCAATGTATTTAAGTACATATCAAAAGAAATCTGCGTACATAAAAATAAAGATAAAGAGAATATAAATTAATTATTAAATTGATGATTTATCCACGCTGTGTAAGAGCCAAGAGGCTTTGGGTGTATCCTTTGGGTATACACTATCTATCAATAAGTATTTTGACATCTGTGATAGAAAAGAAAAACTAACTTTATTGAAAATCAATAGTTGGTAGAGCCTCCACGAGAGGAAATAAGAGTTTGAACCCTCCTGGGTACACTTTCCATAAGTCTTTGTAATACAACTACTGGTATTGTCTTCCACTCGGCTTGGATTTTGGACGGATAGTGCACCCCTTAATTCGGCGATCCAACTCGTCCCGAGGTTCTTGATAGGATTAAGGTATGGGCTTTGGGCAGGCCAGTCCATTCGATGGAGCTCCATTGGCACCATACCAAGTCATGGTTAACCTCGAAACATGACAACTGGCATTGTCATCCTGAAAGTAACAGGAGTCCATTCTGTAAAACTGCCACAACGTAGGAAGCACATAGTCATCCAAAATGGTACAGTAGGCATCGGTGTTGTGCTTACCATGAATGGGGACTAAGTGTCTCATTCCATACCAGAAGAAACACCCCCAGATCACAATTCCACTTCTAATGAACTTAACTATTGGCACAATGCATTCTGACAGGAGACACTCTCCAGGCAAACGCCAGAACTAGACCCTGCCACGAATCAAGGTTCACCCCAGGGTGAACCTTGATTCATAGCTACAAAAAAACCCATTTCTACAGTTTTTTTTCTCTGGTTCAATCTACGATCCAATTTCAATGTGCTTTGCACCACATTAACAGAAGGGCGTAGTTAGACTTTGTGATTAAAGGCTTATGGGCAGCAAGTACAACCACGAAAACCAAGCAGATGTGCTTCCTTACGTATGATATTCATTGAAACAATATTCCTGGATCCCTGCTGAAACTCCTCGTGGATGAGGGCCATCGGTTTCTTCCGAATTTCTCTGGTTAGCATTCGCCGGTCTCTATCTCCCAGTTTCGTTCGTCTGCCAACTCGAGACACATTCCGAAAATCAACTCTCACCGTCCACTTCTTAATCACAAAGGCCAATGTTGATTTTGGGTACTTCAGATCGCTAGATATGTCTTTTAAGGATCGGCCACATTTGTGACACCCGATAATTATACTTTTCACGAAATCAAAGTGCTACGAACTGCATGGCACCTTGCATGCGATTAATGCCGATGCTGTTTCCTACACTATATATACCAGTGGAGGCCTTGAGGTACCTCAGGACCACTGATACTCGTATCGTCATTTGCATAGGTGTTTAAATACTTATTGGCAGACTTCGTAGGCTTCTTTTCCATGCTATGTGTGCAAGACTATGAGGCTTGCACATATCGACAAATTCAGTATGTATATCAGTGGAGGGTGCAACCAGGGCCAATCATTGAAAAAAAGTAATATATAAAAAATTACGAAATAGTAATTTTTTATAGATTAATTTAGAAAATTATATAAAAATTATATAGTGTTTAAATTATAAAATCAAGTGAAATGTTTCCTGAATGAATTTTGTAAACTCATTTAAATTCTGTTGCCATCTCTCTAATGTAAATTAGGGAATTCAGTCTTTGATATTTAAAAACTCCATTGCCCTTTTTATTGATTTCGTACATTTTTATTGGATGAAGTGGCAAAAGTGTGCTTTCAACTCAATATCATAAGTATATAAAGTTTTGTCAAGGTAGTCTGATGACTGGTATCTTTGTATTTTATTATTGGTCGAGAACAAAGCCATCCTGAGGAATCTTATAATCATATAAAGTCTTTACTGCCTAAAAGTTTGTATTCACGCTACATTCATGTTTGTATTCGTGTTTTTATTCAAGATACATTCAACTAAATGACTCTTAATTCAATGTAAAGTGAATAAGAACATGCCAGCTCAAATGTCGCCTTCTTCCCTTCATGTGAATGAAAATTTAGAAGTATTGTTCTAAGTTAAGAGTATTTATTGAAGAAGATGCAGCTAAAATGTATTGCAACAATATAACTTAATTATATAATTTCATATTATTTATTAAATAAAAATTTATTGAAGGAAATGAAGCTTGAAACATTTATTTAGAATTAAAATTAAAAATAACTTCCATTTTTTTTCCTTTGCTGATGAAGTCAAATGTTATAATCATTAATATCATTCTCAAAATATATTTTTGAGAATCCTTATGGGGAGAATGACTCAATTTGACAACAATAACCAAAGTTATAATAAATAAAATATGCAAATTAAAAAAACTATTCTTAAGTTTTTAAAAAAAAATTGGAATAAAACTAAGGAAATTGAAGTAAGAAAAAAACTCTAAGCATTAAAGAAAAAAAACTAATGCATCAATTTAAAATAAATACGCAGTGCACAGAATTTTCTCTGATTCCATTTATTTCGTGAAATGATTTATTACAATTATTATTTGAAAAGCGGAAATTCCATTTATTGACAGCAAATAAACTTATCGTTGTTTTCCTTAAGAAAAATTTCAATCACTTACCATTCTATGAACTGAAATGAATTATATCGAGACTTCATTATGTTTGCTGTATACGTTTATGAAGAAAGGTAGTAAATATTTCATACAATGAAATACTACATTGGAAAACAAGGTAGACAGTCCCGATTCACATAAGAAATATGCAACATAAGATTATATTTCTTTTCTTTGAATTCTCAAAATTTATAAGTTATGCGTTTCACGTTATATGATTTGTTTGTTTGACTCTTTATGGTTAATTTTTGCACAGGAGAATTAATGAGCCTTGTACATACATTTAAGAAAGATTTCGATCCTTTAAAAATTCATTTCTTGAGATGGGATTCAAATACCCAAAGAGTTGACTTGATGATAACAGCCATTTCATGAGTTTAAATTCCATATCATATATTGAAAGCTCCATTTATTGTATTTTGTTTATTTCTAATGGCGGGCACCCTTGAGTAATTAACCCATTTGCCGCAACAAGGCCGGAAACTGCTACTCATTTTATCATTACCGGGTGGGCACCTGTGAACCAAGTCACGGAGGTATGAGTAGCATCGCCCACGCCACAGCACCATAACTCCGTTTATAGGGCGCGCCACATTTATCCATCATCTGAGGAAAGGACAAGAAACACAGAGAGAGAAAGAGAAAGTACATCCCTGCTCGAGCCGGGATTCGAACCCAGGTCCTCCCCATCCGTAATCAGTTACGCTAACCACTAGACAGGTTGGGCGGCATTCGGATTTTTATTATATTTTTTATTAGTTTGGTTAATTCTTAATTAAAAATGAAACACACACAATTCATATAAGGAAAATACTCTCCAAAGATAAGATCTAGAATTTTTTTTATGCTTGTGTTTCCATTTATTGTTAAGATAGAAATCTTATGCAGATTCGTAATCGAATATTCCTAAGAGTATTCACAGTGAATTTTATTACACTTCCGCAAGTACACAAACAGCTAGATTTTAAAGACCTCAAGGAATAAATCGAAGATAAATTCACAAATTTTGGTGAATGAAATTAGTCATGCCATTGCTTATCATAAATTTACAAACGTAATTATCTATGTCTGGTTCAAATAAGTTGCAACGTAACTTGAATTTACTGATTGTATCAAATGATCAGGACTTATCAATTTGATGCCTGGTAACTCATGAAGACTGATATATAATTTTCGTTTCACTCATTCTTTACTAATGATCCTCGCTATCAAAATTTAAATGGGACGTGAAATCCCTCGATGATTTAACATCTTCCAAAATTTAAATATACCAATCAACAATTACGCCATGTTCCGTTTCCTATGTTACAACAACAAATAAATAAATTAATTGATGATACATAGGAATTTAACGTTGCTAAATATCTTTTACAAGAAAGGGATGCTTTAAAATTGGTGTCATTCAAATTATTGTGACTTATGGTTGAAATTTAGAAATAATACCATATTAATGTATTCAAGTATATAGTGGTGCCAAAAATACTTAATTACTTCATTTCCTTCAATCAATTTTAATTTTAATTCTACTATAAATCTTATTTACGGAAATTTATTAGATATATAATTAAATAAAGAAAACATTTATTTTTTTTAAAAAATGGATGTCTTTCAATATTTCAAAAAATTTCCTTAAAACATAAATTGATAAAAATTGTCATTTGAAAAATATTCTTGATATGATCATTAATCTATTATATTTATTTGTTATATACATATGTTTACTACAGAATCAAATGATAACTATTATAAATACAGGTAGATAGTTCATTATATAAGGTATCTTAAAATGCTATGTGTTACAAATATTAAAAGAAATTTAGATATCGCAGTTTCTTAATAAACTATATTAAATTGTATGTTTTCTAATTCGTGAATGCTCATCTCTTGATAGAATGATACAATCATCTCTGCATCACATTTTCTTATTATTTGAAGCTGAATCTGGCATTTTTCTTGCTTATAAACAGAAAAACTTATTTTAATAAACTTGTAATATTTACTACCACAATGTAAATATTCAGGACAAAACTTCTCATTTCAATATGACTTTTAGCAAGTGGGTTGCCGCCCAACCTGTCTAGTGGTTAGCGTACCTGACTACAGATGGGTGGGACCTGTGTTCGAATAATGGGTCTTTCTTTGTGTGTGTGTAAATGGTTGCCTACCCTATAAACGGGTACCTATGGCATGTGTGTACTGAGGAAGTCGGACTCCACACCAAATATGGTTCAGTTGGAAAAGGGGAGCAGCGCACCCCATATTGCCAGCCTGGCTGGCACACGACAACAACAACATTTGGATTATAATCAATGCAAAATTCATATTTTAGAATATGTAGGAAGTTATTATTCTGTAAATTTTATTTAATACTGCGTATAAAAGAAGTGCCTTGTTGTCTTATTTTAATTTATTAAAGATAATTGAATAAAATCGCTTGAGACTTATATCAAAAAATTGATCAGAATAACATTAAAAATATAAGTTTTGTTTCCTTTTAAAACATTGATTACAACATTTTTAATTAAATGATGCATTAATTAATGATGATTATTAATATCGATTTAATTTCCTTGAAATAAATTGGGTATTACTATTAATTCATTGTAATAAATTGCTTATTTGACACCATAATTTGAAATTGTTGCGTAAATTAATTTTAATAATTTGTATATAAATTGTATTTAATAATTGCTTCATGAATTGAAATAGCTGCGTAATGAATTGCTTATTACGCTTTTGATGATTCAGAACTACACTTGTTTCAATAAAGCTGACATGTGGTAATTTGCTCCCTTTTAAATTTACCATCACTGTCTAACCACATGAATTAAGGAAAAATGTATAAGGCATAGCATCCCATTTTTTTCCACATCCTCATTCTCAATTCTTTTCAAAATATTTTTCATTTTTCCAAAAAATATAATTCTTGCACTTTTGTGAACATTTTTCCGATCTTTCTCAATAAGCTTCCAGATGGAAGTACAAAAATGTATCTTTAAATGAATATAAATGCTTTTGTAATCTTAAAATAATTAAGATTAATATCATT
>JAPDSC010003639.1:0-37709 GCA_026290005.1 Latrodectus geometricus | reverse complement strand
GCTTTCTTAATTCTTTATGAGATTCTGGCACACCATCTAATTGTCACGTGCTGGATAGAAATACAAATTTTGAAGATTTCAAGCTAGTTTTGATTTTTTCCATGAATTTGACTGATGTTTTATCTGAAACAAAATCATAGTTGCTAAGCTGATGTAAGTCATGAGTTTCCACTTTATAATTTGCTTGAGAATTATTCAGATCAATATTTATAGAAGTTATATAAAATGTCCTGAAATTATTTTCAATGAATTTTGAAGAAATATTTTTAACGCTGTTCGGTTTTCAAATAATAATGTAATAATGTCACATGTGAATAAATTATAAGACAAGATATAAGTTGAAACAACTTTGAAAAAAAAGATTTTAATGCATGCCCTTAAAATATAAATGAAATGAAAACTTATTTCAACCAATTGATATTATGATGTATTCATAATGAAAATGCTTATTTTAAAGTTTTAATGTACATCATCTATTTACAATAAAAAAGCAAAAACAATATATAATGATATAAAACCATATCTTTTATAAGTGAAGGATATGGCCAACCAGCCAGCCTAATGAATTAGTGTGCGTGTGCTCTGTAGTTCAATACCCCAACTAGTAGATTTGAAGTTTTCTTTATGCTAGACGATCTGTAGATTCACATATTACACAGTCAGTCCAAATCTAGTTAGCCCACGTGTACAAAAACAATAACCTATAAGCAGAAAATAAACCAATGAGGATTATGTACTGGCATATGCTTAGCGATATTTTTTTATTTAAGATTTTAATATGTTAATACTAAAATCTGCTTTACGAGTACACTAAAGACTGAAGCTAGTTAGTTCAGAATCTACTATTTAAAGTCAACTACTGAATTCTATAAACACAAACGAATAAGACAGGAATCAATTTTATAAACTTACAAATTGGGTGACTAATCAACTGGCAAAGCTTTCTTGAACAGTGCAAATGACTTGCTGAAAGCCAATAATTTTTTAATATTTTATAGCATTTAAAGGTAAGAATTTTTTAACATTTACTATCTTTTGATAGTTTTGATGTTTTATTACATAGCTTACATTAACCTATTTCTGAGAGTGGAAATTTTTAAGCACAACAAATTATCTGATAATTTTTATCCAAGATGAAACAACATTCCAAATATGAGTTCAGTTTTTCTTTCCAACCAACAACATATCAACAGAAGGGCACTTAACAATGGCATGTTCTTACGATTGGTTTTGATTGAATAAGGTATCTAACTCTGTCCTTTAGGCTACAAGAGTGAATAGTTTATTTTATAATCTACTGAGTAAAAATACCATGGACCACTTTAACAAAGTTGTTATGCGTATTCTCTTTATTTTCAGAGGAACGTAAATAAAAAAAAATTCTCAGTGGGATGGACTTTTCAGTGATCACTGAATAATAATAAAATGGAAATTATTTCTAGAAAAATACGATGAAAAAGAGGATTTAAAATGATCTAGTAGTTATACAAAGTTTTTCGTAGTACAAACAAAGTAGTGACAAAACATCTCGCCTTCAATTCCAGCTACAATGGATCTAGAATTTTTGATTTTTAAATTTATATCTGTTTGGACGAGTGCTTGGAAGTTTTCATGGTTTTCTACCTTGCTATACAAGAATGTAAATCATTATTTATGAAGGAAGCTGTAGAAGAAGGCATATGTGGTTATTTAATTGCTTTTTAACAGCATTCATCTGATGACCAAATCTCTAAACAGTGTTAAATGTATGTAATACATATGTAAGAACTGAAGCTATATTTTTAAGACAAAATTATTGAACATTGATATTTTCCTTCTTTGCTGCACATATAAAGAAATATCCAAATTGAAATTTACTTTTGTTCCCTCTTTAAAAAACTCGATTGCAATGATTTATTAATTTGAAAAACTATTGAACCGGAAATAAAATAGTAATGGAAGTTTCTTTTTTTTAATTAGGTATACATTCTCATTTCTTCATTATCGGAATAGAAATAAATTCTAAAAGTAATGTTAGATTTCTTAAACAAAGATTTTCGAAAGTAATAACATTTCAATAACAGTGCTTGATAAATTTTCCATTTTTATTTCCATTCATTCTTTTACGAAAAAAATCATTTTCTTATAAAATCATATTACGCTAGTCTCTCTGTATAAAAATGAATATCAATCAGGAGTTTAAAAATTTTTTTAAGAAAGTCGAAAGTTTTTGCAGCAAAATATTTTTCGACCTCATTCTATGACAATTTTTAAAAATGGAAAAGAAAATTATGAATAATGATGTAATCAGTTGAATACGAATGAAAATTGCGTAACCAATATTTCACTTCTGGTGTATATTGTACTGAGAAACGAATAAAACATACTTTTTCACTCTTACGCAATATGTTTTAGCAAAAATAATAGTATCATTTATTTGACAGACCATAATCATTTGAAGATTCTAAATTTTACTTAAAACTATTAAATGATTATTAATTTTAGTTATATTTAAGTTTTATAAAAGATTTTTACTTAGAATCATAAAAATTTTAGATACGAATAGAATTTTTTAAATATATTTATGTTATTGAACTTATCAGAAATTTAAAATAAAACCGTTTTTTAAAGATCTTAATGTAGCAGAAATCTAAAATATATTTTTTATAATTTAAATAACTTTCTATGCAGTTTCTACGATTGTTGATTCACATGAAGTGTTCAGAGCTTTCCAGCGAGCAATATATTAACATAATGCAAGAAAGCTTGGAAAAGAATATGCTGCCGAACAAGGAATTTTGATTTCAATAAATGATAATAATGAAAAACAAAGAATCATCTCAATACATAACATGTTTGAATGAGATTTATTGTTCATATTTATTGCTTCTAATTCCTTGTATTGTTACAAAAAATATAAATAGTTTAAATACTAATATAAGTATCACATTTTTGTTTAAATTGGTTTAGAGTATTGTTATATATAAGTTTGTGATATTTAAACCAGACTGGCAAAATATTCAGATATTTTTGAGGATTCGACAACATTTGGCTATAGTTTTAAGAATAAAATATATGAACATTCTCTGCTTCAAGTCGATAGAACCAATAACAACCGAGTTACCAAATGTTACTATAAAAATGCTCTGGAAACTTTCAGAGCCTGTATACAAGAGGTATAAATATTGGCCTTATCCAAGTATGGATTAGTTGTGAGGGAAGCAAGGAACTAATAGGATATCTGACTCTTCAGAACTAAAAGCTGCTGTGTTTAGATTCTGTATCGTAAAAATAATATTTTTCACCCATGGAAAAACTGAAGTAGCTGTTCTTATTGGAATTACCAAAAGAATAGTGAGACAAGATTTTGTCCAGATGAAAACTAATCCTTATTTCTGAATTATCACATCCTCACTGCCTCGTAGAAAATCTCGTAACTATTAGTATACCATTATCGTAATAGTCAGTATTACAATATTGGTGAGAATGATCGCCATTTGAAGAAAAATCATTCCCAAAAATGGCAGCCGAAGATTTTACAAGTATCAAGAGATCTGTTTCCAATAATGCCAAACTAATGATTATGTTTTAATTCATAAATATACAGTTACATTTGCCAAACTTAGTTTTAACCTATAAATATAGCAAGAGTGTTACCGAAAATAAGCAGCATAAATTGTGATAGAAATGTACACTCCATTGATGATAAAAAGAATTTCGGCAAAACATTGACTTTTGTCATAAAAGTCTGGTAATGTTGTGATCCTATATGATGATTTTTAAATTTTTCATGAATTGGTATATAAACGATAGCAACAGAGAAATCAATAGAGGAGTTCTATTTGGTATATGCTTTGCTTTTCAAGAAAAAAAAATTTGTCTTTTCTAGATATTTTTCAACAAGATATTTTCACAGCTAGATTCGCATATGCTTACACTGATTCCTTGTTTTTATTTTTATCTTAAACAAGAACCAAAGTTTTTGAAATAAACCTTTAACAATTTATATTTAGAAAATGTAAAGATATCTTTCAAATGTTACTGATTTTAGAAAATGGTACTGTTGTTTGATATTGAAAAAAAGTTATCATGAAACACACTAATACTTGTATTAATATTATTGCATTGCATTGATGAAAAATATTGAATGCCTACAAAAAATGCTAAAGCTTACCAACATAATTAATAGTATAATTATATTAATGGTAAAACATAAACTTCCATAAGGTATAATATTCTTTCTGACACATTTGCTTCTGTTATTTTTATTTATCAATTCAGAATTATAGTTTATGTGTACACGCACAATATATATAGATATAAATACCGAAGATTCTGATCATTATGATCATTTTCACCATTTATCACTAAACCCGTCTAGAGTTAGATTACATGAGAGCCACGTGATCCAGTAGGAATCTCTTATAATTTGTTACAGAAAATATGAAGCATAATTCCTTAAATTTTCTGTTTATCGGCAAATAACGTTAATAAACTGCTCTTTTCTTTAACAGTAGAAATCATTGAAGTAATAATAAGCTACATGATAGAGAAACAACAATATTACTGAACGCTTAAATTAATATGAATTTATTTCATTTCAGATTTCTAAATAATCAAATTTATACCAACAAATATTCATCAAATTAGTTGATAAGATCTATTTTTCAACAATCACCACTTGAATTTTACTGATAAAAAATCTATTTATGTGCACATTATCAAAACAAAATGCAGAAACCTCTTAAATGAGTACTGTAATAAAGAAAATCAATTAATCTGCATGTTTGGTACATAATATGAACCTTTTGAGTGATTTAGAGGTAACACGTATAGATAAACTTATGCATATATATTAATTTTAAAGAATTATATGTGTTTTTATATGCATATAAATTGTAGCATAAATTTTATAGTTGATGTAAGAAGTACTAATCGTTTTGCCTAATATTTTCTGCAGTGGAAACATTGTAATGAAATGATTTCCATCAATGGTTTTAGTTGTTTCATAGCCATTTTAAATAATATACAAATAAATATATGAAATAACGAAATAAAAGATAGTTAAACGCAATAAAAAACAGTTAAAGGTCTCCGACAAAAATTTATCTTTAAATTAAAGAAACGCCATTGATTAATTTGCTCTTTAGGACCCCTACTTCGCCAACTCGCGAATTTGATGCACTTTTTCATTCATGAACATTAATTACTCTTTTGTTTTAGCCTTTTCATTGGTCGCTAATTAAGTTTCACTCTGAAAAAGCGGTAGAATTTTCGCCATGACATGTGTGATTTTGAAAACTCGCCAAGTAGGGGACCTAAAGCGCATTTTCACCATGCCATTTTTTTTTATTTTAGCATGATTTCTTTGTAAAACAATTCATCGAAATTAATATCTGAATTTCAGAAAGAGGTGTTTCCATGTTTTAAACATAAAGATATGATAAAATAAATACAGGAAATTTTAAAATGAACGATGTAAATATTAATTTTCATTGGTGCATAAAAGAAAAACTTTTATACAGTAGTGGATATGAAAAAAAAAGATAAGTTCTAATGCCACAATATTTTATTTTTGAGTTCCATGAAAGTCAATTAAATCAGGCGGAAACCCGTGCGTATTAGTTGAACTATTTCACATTCAAAGTAATTGTTATCATACACAGGATTCTTGTATGTTTCTTTTTTTTTTTTTTTTTTTTTTTTTGGTACATTACATTTTTCATGCCACTTGGAATCATCATAAACATAAATGCATTTGCTTACAGATCTAGACATCAGTAAAATAATGTTTTCCATCGAACTCTAATTTTCTTTTTTCATGAAAAAAGTTATCCAATCAATTCCATTTGGTTGAAAATGACATTAGTTCAAGATATAAATAAAAATTATACATTTCTTTCTTGGTGAAAAAAGCAACACGCCTCCTTAGATTAAATGTCATTTGTTTTCTTGACATCAGATGGCGTAATGCGCATCATATTTCTCCAAACTTGTCTTCGTCATACATCAAAGGCTAGAGTTAACTTTATATATTTATATATGGAGTTTTTAAAACTACCATATTGAAATAGACTTTCATGTATACGTTTGGTTACATAAAATCTGAAGTCTTTGAAAACTAAATTTATTGATATTATTATACTTTGTTATGTTATTGATATTATTATACTTAGTTATCCAAGTAAATGTTTTATCATATAAATATAAACACTTAATTCACGTGGAAATTTATAATTCACAATGATTTATATTTTTAAGAAATGTTTTGTGGATCATTAGACTAAGATCCAATATTCAGACAAAGAAATAAATTATATTATCTATTAGGTTGTTCGGAAAGTAATTTTGTTTTTACATTAATGAATAACGAATGGTAAATAAATATATTATTTAATAATAATATTGTTAATTCTAGTCCAATACTATTTGTGATCTTTCTGGTAGAAGCATTATTCCACACTCATAAAATGTTTGGTTTATTAATAAAAACACTAATACAAGTGAGAAAAAAACGAAATTACTTTCCAAAAAACTCTATGTATTCTTTCATTCCTTATTTCTCGAGAGATTTATTTTGTTTCAAGAATAATAATAATCAAAATTATAGCAAACGTGATCAAATAAAATTATACTAAACAGAAAATTAAAAAAAATTCTTAAATTTTAAAACTTGTGCTTAGTGAATTGCTATGTTCAAAACAACATTATGCCAAATAGTTTAATTATGCTTAGTGCTAAGAGGATATTTCTTAAGTTCTGATTCTACTGATAACTTAATGATTCTATGACGTCATTCAGTTTGCTTAAAATGTTTAAGAATATAATTTTTTATTGAAACTTGCATATTTACACTTTAACATTTAATATATTTTCACTTATAGTTAAAAGTCTAATATATATTGCATCTATATGAAGCGATAAATTTGTAACGAATTTACTTTTAATGAGAGTCATTTCAAATCAAATGCTACGAAATTTCGCTTTTTTTGATACAAGTTTCAGGTTTAGTTACTTTAAATCTTTCATTCAGGGCATTCAAGTTAAAAATAATGCGGGATATACTTTAGGATATTTACAATGATAACATAATTACATAAATATATTAAATACTTAAATATATTTATGTAATTTGAAACATTCATCAAATATTTTAAGACCAACAAATAAAATCATGTCTGTTTTTATTATAATCATGTTTTATTTATTTTTTATTAATGTATTTGTTTGTATTAGATGTAAAATAAAGAGTTTTAGAAATATTCATTTTTATTCTTTTACAAAGCCATAATAACTTAAAGAAGTTAATATTTAAAATTTCAAATCTCCAACTATAGTTCTTTTTAGATTTATTTTTAATGTAATTGAAATAGGATTAATTAAAATCTTAATAAATGTAATTTACAGCTAAACTGAAATAAATTAATTTCTTATAAATAGATTAATTACTTTGAATTTCTCAACAGAAAAAGTAATAAGAATTGATAAGCCAATGTAGTTAAGATTACATCACTGAGTAAGAAAGAGATGTAGCAGCTTATACACTTTATGCTAATTATCAAAACATAATTACATTAAAAGTAATTTTCAAGACTTGGAAATTAGTTTTCAATTGTCTGCGAAAACTTTTTTCCTAATATATCTTTATTACTTATATACTAAATAATCTAAAAAACATCAAAATTAAGTTTATAATGAATTTTATATTTTTCTATTCGTATTTCTCCCATTCTAGACAAATTGAGAATTTTTGATCAATTGTTTCATATAAAATCTTAAACATTTTTCTTAATCCTTGTTTTAAAATTTTTAAGTATAAAAAAAATTGTAAAACAAGGTACTTTTTACAAGCATGATTTTTTCATGTTTCAATTTTTATCAATGACTTTACTGATATTTAATTGCTTAATTGAATAATTAGATATTTCAGAAAAAACTCTTACAAATAAAATATTAAAAACCAAGCAGTTGTTAAATTATGATAGTTAAATTCATTATTTTAATAACAATTCATTTTTCATTTACATTTAAAATATTTTAGAAAATCCTTAAAACGATTAAAAGGCAGTTTTTATATATGGAAAGAATATTTCAGTTTTTCTTTTCCATTAATGAATTTTGTAATACTTCATAATTCGAAACTAAAAATTGTTTTTGATTTTTATGAAAGTGGAATTATTGTCGAAGTATAATAAAAAATTTAAATAGTTTTTAAATGCATTTTTCTGATTTGAAATAGTGTTTTTTAAATCCTTAAGTTAATGTTCTGGGAATATAAAAACTAGGGAGAATTCGTTAATGAACCTATTTACTCTATCTCTAGTATTTAAATATAAATGATAATTATAAGCATTTTATGTCAGATGTTGCACAAAAAACCATATTCCTCCGTTTTTGAAGTGGACATTGTTCTAAAACAATTGTATCCTGAATGAAAAATTTTATTGTTAGTAAAAATCAGCTATATAATTACAGTTCACATAAAGAACAAATACTGTAATCCAATTTTCAAATGATGCATAACTAAAATCAAATTTTTAAAATGATGCATAAACTAAAACTTTCATTGGCCAGAAGGTAACAGGTGACACAGACCAAAATTCGGTAGGCGTAACAGAATAAGAATTTCCTATTTATAGAATTTTATATTTGTTTGTATTATTGACGATCCTTAAATGCATTCCTTAATATTCTAAAATTAATTTTTAGTGGGAAATTCTCGTCCCTAATTCGAGTATTGAATTAAATTTCAAAGAGAAGTTTTGCATTTAAATTGTTTTTAAGAGGATAAAATTAAATTTCATTCCTCTATACTACACATAATTTAAGATCAACTGTAATTAATTTTAGGATTTTTTTTTAACTTTAATAATGAGAAACTTCTATATTTTGATCAAACTGCCTAAGAAAACTCCAAACAAAATGTTATTACTAGATTATATTATTGTTTTCATTAAAAAGTGTTCAAATGGTACTACACTATCAGAACTATTGTAGAATAATTCAAATATACATAAATAAATTACAAACATTTATTCAGTCACGTACTGACCCATGATTATGTGTAGTCATAAATGTTCTCATCAGGTTGCTTCACATCCAGTATAAGAAGCTTATGATAGCTAATTAAATTATTGAAATTACAAATGGAAAATTTTAGATTAATGTCCTTTTCCTACTGCATTTTGTGAGACATCAATCAGCTCCAGAATATCTAATAACAGAATTCAATTTTAATTTGAAATGTCTTGGGTTAAATAGCTTATTACATTTCGAAATAAATTAGAATGAACCCTTAGAAAATAATACCTAATTATTATATGGTTGAAAAGGGTTTTAATATTATATAAATATTATATTTTAATTAATATTATTTAATACATATCATAATACAATGATAAAAACAAAATATACATTGTAAAAAGGTTTTATGAATGCTAAAAATTGTTTTACAATTCCACTTCCAACAGCTTATGTGACGTATAGAGAACGTTGCCAACATGAAATGTCGATCTCATCTCATGACTGGGGTTTCAAGTGGCAAGATACTGTATCTATAAGAAAACGTATCGCAATAATATAAACATAATCATAATATTCCATTAAATGTCAAATATATTTTATTTTATAAAACTAGTTCTCAAAATTGTATATTTCCTTACTTTGATAGAGCTATAATTCAACTTGACATGTGTGTGTGATTTTTCTCCTAGATTTATTTTAATTAGTAATTTTTATTTAATTAACCCGCATTAGTTAATTATCAGATTTTTATATGCAGGCATTTCATATATAAAAAGATGGATTCATCTTTGATGATTTAAAACAGAACTGACAATTTCCAACTGTTTTTTTTAGTGTTATTCACTTTTTTCATTAACTATTTTAAAAAACATTTTGGTGGAAAAAGGCATCATATTTGTAAATGGGAAGCAGCCTATTCAATTAATAACTCAACTGATGGCTTATACATTTATGGCTTTGACATTTGTCCTTAAATTGAAATGCAACCTCTTCATTCTTTGATTCTGACCATAATATTCTCTTGAAAGTTATACAAACAATTATGGGATTTTTTAAAATTTTTTACAACAATTTGAATTTCTGTTACAACACGCTTCTTATCATATCCAATATTGTATGCAAAAAATATATCAACTATAATATTTGCATAATAAATTGACAGAAAAATTTGCAAAATAAAATCGTTTGTATTAAAAATACAAATCAGCCAAAGTGAAACATGGAATAAGCAATTTTACAATGACTTCTACATGATCTAAATAATTATTTAAATTATTAACAAATTTTAAAATCTAGATTTCAATATAAAACATGTTTTAATTTATCTATACGCCAACATCATGACATTAATTTCTTTCATTTCCATGCAACTGTTCTCAACTTTTGCAACTGGCTTAAATTTGGAGTTAATACACTTTGTAAATTTTCCCTTCCATGAAGACTTCATAAATATAGTGACATATTCGTATCACAAGGGAGGAAACCTGGAAAACTAAAAATTACAGAACGTAGTAGATGTGAATGTAGAAGCAGAAATGCAACATCAAACTTCTGTTATTTAACAATTACTGGGATTGAACCCGGGTATTCCACCATGAAAGGTGTTCATTTACTTACTATGAGTAGCCAATTTGTTCTAATTAATTTAGTGAATATAGAAAATTCGTCATTTTTATACTTATATATATGAAAATGTTTTTAACTGACGATGTTATGAATATTACCTTTCTTTGATTTCTTTTCAATGAATACTTATTATCTTTGTTCGTAAAAGGATATGTGTAGAAATTATTTAAATAAATTCAAAGTATCATAATAAATGCATTTAAAAAAAACTGCAATTTGAATTTATAGAACAAAAACTATATTAATTTCATTGATTAAAATATGTTTAACTTCCTTAGAACTTTATGTTTTGATTAAGGAAAATTAAATTATTTTTGAAAAATATCATTATTTTGAAAAAACATTTTCTTTAAATTTAAATAAGTTCTGCTGTTCTTATGACGATACTTAGGCAAATTAGGAAGTAAATCTTGTACCTAAGTATCACCATTAGAACATATTATTCCAAAATAAACATTAGGATAAAAAATGATGTATTTTTAATAGATTAGAATGATATGAACTAACAGTAAAAATGTTAAAAAGCTAATTAAATACTTTATTATTTTGTTCTGAATTTTTAAAATTTGTTTTCTAAATTTTATCTAAAGTATATTACATTAATTGCTTAGAAATATGTCTTTGTGTCCTTGAAGTCGCAAAGTACTGAATTTTAAATCGAATATCTTTTAAATATAAACTTCTTGATATCCTCCAAAACAGCATTTTTATAACATATAGTTCACATATATCATTTTGTTTTCAAAAATGGATTTTCGTAATTTGAAATATAATTTGGTTTCAAACTTTTCTAGTTTGATTAATTAATTTATTTTTTTAATTCTTTAATTTCATTAAATGCTATCTAAGAAGAAATTCATATTTTTTTATATTTGACACATCTAAGTAAATAAGCTTAATACCCTAAAATTGTTAAGAATCATTTTGGCTTCTAATAAATGACATTTTATATAAATATTTACTTCTTTCATTTTTTATTTGGTTCGCAAAATTTTCCTTACATTTTTGTTCGAAAAATTAGATATTATCAAAAATTTTTAACTAAACTTTATGTCAGATTAATTAATTATACATACTTACAAACCTATCACTCCATCATTGGTATAACGATGAACATTCATAAAAATGATGTTTTGTAATTACTTTTTTCCTAATTAAAACTTGATTTTTAATATATATTATGTAGTTTATATTATAGCTAGAAACTTTATAAGGAAAATGTCCACATGAGCTAATGATATTAGTCTCGCTTCTTGATTAAATTAGTTATTATAGATGCAAAAACACATTTTATTTTTTTCCTTACTTTATTAGTAAACAAAAGATGTGAATTAACTCAAATTTTTTATTGCTATTGAAATCATATTCATTGTTACATGTCAAATTAATTGAGAAAATTCCCTGATGACAGCAAAATAAAAGATTAAATTGATACTAAGAATGTTACTTTGATTATTTGTCTCACTTGTTTGTTCTGAATTTTTAAAATTTATTTTCTTCAAATTTTCTCTGTAACGTAAATTAAAGTCACTTGTTTAAAAATTTACTTTTTGAAAAATATATATAAATTTAATGTGATTTTTTTTGTTGTTTATTCTCAACCCCTAATATTGAACAGTTCTTTTATAACCATGAATTACGTCATATTTAAATACATTGTAATAAATTATTATTCCGAGATAATTTGGTTCAATAGAATATGTGGATATGTCTCAACTCGTTTTACCCTAAAACTAATATTTAAAAGTAAAATAAATATTCCCTTTTTTGAAAATTAAAATATGAATATTATCTAGGATTTTGTTGATAAATATTTCTACAGTGAATTGATATCATTGCAATCTAAATTGCTATATATATCGCAGAATTCTAATGATCAAAACAAAACGTTTTCACTATTGATAAAAAATCCAAATTCAAATTGACTTTTACTGTATATTAAAGTATGTTTCTGTAATTTACGTTAAGTATTGAAATATATTATAAGATTTGAAATTTTTTCTCAAAATATTGATAAATGAAGAAGTTGAAAGATTTCATATACGTTTATCTAAATTTTTTACTGACATTCATAAAGTTAAGACAAAAATAACTATAAAATGAATCTGTTGATTCTCTTTTATTTATTAGTTCCAACTATATTAACTATATGAACATGAAATATATGAACAAGTTCAACTATATGAACACTCAATTATGGTACATTAAATGACAACTCTCCTGAAAATTATTTAGATACTGATACAAACATCTATTTTTTCCTTACCAACCAAACCAAAACAAATAGTACAAAGAATTATTTTCTGAAAACAATGTAAAGCAGAATTGAAACATCATATATTTATTCCCTCTGATTTGTTGTGGGTTTCTTTAAAAGAGAATATATCTGAAGAAATCAGAAATGTTATGTCATTTTCGAATGTAGAAATCTCCAACGAGATAAATCAAAAATCGTTTTGCATGGGCCTGAAATTGATTGAACTTTTATATTTTTAAAAGAGAATTGAGATTGAACATTTGGATGAATATTGAAATGGAAAATTTGGTGATTCTTTTTCTTTTATTATCAGAATCAGGTTCTTCACACCAAATGATTCTTTAAAACCACAAAGAGTTTTAAATCAAGTCCCCATTTTATTTTATTATAATAAAACATTTTGCAGAGTTAATTTCATAGAATGTGTTTATCTCTTATTAGTATCATTAAATTCTATTTTTAGTAAACATTTAGAAAAAAAAATTAAATATTGAATAAAATTAAGACTAAATCGCAGATTTAAAAGTTTTACATTAGAAAATTTCTGCATTAATCAAAGCAAAATTTTATCAGTAAAGATATTGGCTGTCATTATTGAAAAATGTTACAGAACAAAATGGATAATAAACGCAATTACCTGTACCTAATTTGATTATGTCCAAATGACTAAAGCTGCGTCTTAAAAATCCGTAATTTAAACGTATGTCTAACTATTAATGTTAATTTGGTGATTAAAGTTTGCTTTTCAAACCTCAACTGTCTGTTTTTTATATTGGCAGACATGTTTGACGCTAGCTCCTATTATCATATGGGAAAGGAATGTAAGTTTGTATTTTCTGCTCATACTTCTGTTAAAGTGGAATTTTGAGTTTTACTTGTTTCCTTCTTTCTTACTCATGAATAGGTTCCAATATTTTTTTAGTTCTTTCGGAAACAATTATCCGATAAAATGCTTAACAAGACATTTAAACGAGTTAAATAATGAATGCTTATATTTGTATTAAAAATTTTAAAAATAATTTACATTATTATTTTTTTCCAATAGGAACAAACCTAAAAACTTGCAATAGAAAATTATTGTGTTCTATTAATTTATATAGTTATATTCTGATGAAATAAAAAAAACTAATTATCTTCCTGTTAGCTTAGTTAACAATAGTAAATACACTACTAGCCATTAAAACTGCTACACCAGGAAGAAATGCAGATAACAAAATGATATTTATTATACAAATATATTATACTAGAAATAACAAGTGATTAAATTTTCAAAACATTTGGCTGGATAGAGCCTGAGAAATCAGTACCCAGAACAACCACCTCTGGCAGTAATAACAGCAGTTATACGCCTGGGCATTGAATCAGAGATTGGATTGCATGTACAGGTACAGATGCCCATGCAGCTTCAACACGATGCCACAGTTCATCAACCATAGTGACTGGCGTTTGGTGACGAGCCAGTCGATCGGCAACCATTGACCAGACGTTTTCTATTGGTGAAAGATCTGGAGAACATGCTGGCCAGGGCAATAATCGCGCACGTTCCGTATCAAGAAAGTACAATACCGGCAACATGTGGTCGGGCATTACCCTGCTGAAACGTAGGGTTTTGCAGGGCTCGAATAAAGGGTAGAGCCACGGGTCGTAACACACCAGAAATGTAACGTGCACTGTTCAAAGCACCGTCAATGTGAACAAGAGGTGACCGAGATGTGTATCCAATGGCACCCCTTACCATCACGCCAGGTGATGGGCCAGTGTAACGATGACGAATGCACGCTGCCAGTGTGCGTTCACCACGATGCCGCCAAACACGGATGCGACCATCATGATGCTGTACACAGAAACTGGATTCATCTGAAAAGATGACGTCTGGCCTTTCGTGCTCCCAGGTTCGTCGTTGATCACACCATTGAAGGCGCTCTTGTCTATGACGCAGTGTCAAGGGAAACCGCAGCCATGGTCTCCGAGCTGAGAGTCGTCGCTGCAAACGTCGTCGAACTGTTCGTGCAGACACTTGTTGTCTTCCAAACGACCCTGTTTCTTGACTCTCGGCTCGTGACATGGTTGCACGATCCATTACAGGAATGCGGATAATATGCCTGTCTTCTCGGCTGCTAGTGATAGGTGGCCGATGAGATCCCGCATGGCATTCCGTATTACCGTCCTGAACCCATCGATTCCATATTCTTCTAACAGTCATTGGATCTCGACCGACGCGAGCAGCAATATTGCGATAAGATAAACCACAATCATGGTACGCTACAATTCGACCTTTATCAAAGTCAGAAACGTGCTGGTATGCATTCTCCTTCTTACACGAGGCATCACAGCAATTTTTCACCAGGCAACAACGTTCAAATGCAATTTGTGTATGAGGAACCGGCTGAACAATTTCATCATTTAAACACAATGTAGGGGTCGCTACTGCCGCCTGCTTTGTCTGAATGCGATGAAAAGCTAATCTATTGCATATCACAGCACCTTTTTCTTTTTGTATAAATTTCACGTCTGTAGCATGTCGCCTTCTTGGTGTAGCAATTTTAATGGCCAGTAGTGTAGTTTTATATTTTACGGAAAATTAAGCATGACGGAATTTTTTTTTAATTTTTAATAATAAACATCAACAAAAACAATATTAAAATAAGGGGTTTTAAACATTTTCCAGGTTTTTCTATAAAAAAATGAAATTTTTAACTTTCTGATATCAAAAAATTCAAAACATTATTTCTCTTAATTTCAAATCTAAGTAAATTAAGTAAATGATTTTTGAGTTTCTAAGCACGTGCATTACATAATGTGTTTTACGCACCATTACAAGCTAGAAGGTAAGTCATCGTTTATTTAAAGTGAAATATTTCTTAACTCAATATTTATAACAAATGAGAAACGAAAAAACATTTTAAATAATATTACTGGAACTACCTAGATTATTTAAAAACTTTTTAAAACACCAAATGTGAATGTTTGTGATAAAAATAACATTACCAAATGTACACGCATATGTTTAATATTGAAAAATAAAATTTTTTAAATTCTTTGACTTTTTACAAAACTCTTCTTTAAAATAAATTTTATACCTATTTTAGTTCTGTTTAAAGTTCTATTTTCTTCAAAGAAATAAAAGAAAAACGAATCAATATTCTTTTTGATGACTTGTAAATTTGCAAGAAGTCTAACATGAATTTTACAAATTATCAAATTCAAACGGAGACGACAACTAAACTCAACATGCTTGTTTTTACTTTTGTCCTACATAGTTACAATCAATTCTTAAAGTCGTTTTTATAAATTTCTTTGTAATAGCAAAATAAATTAAATATTAATATTCGCATCAAAATGGAGTTATATTAACTCAAATTTAATGAAATTCAAACAATTTCTTAGAATAATTGCTTAAAATTTGAATAAAATGTCTTAAGCACATTTGTGATGATTTATTTAGTCATGAAGATTAATATGATTCTATTCAATTTAGTAAAATCATGCCAATGTATAAAATATCAAGTCAACAGCATGCCACGTTATTTGCATGTAGATATATACCAATAACTCAACACAAAGTTAAGATTTAAGATAGGTAAATATTATGTACAATATACTACATTAAATGCATTATCTTTTGAAATATCTTTATATAATAAAGTTTTTTATTTTTTAACATAACAATGTAATAATGAATTAAACTGAAACTAAATTCTTGATACTCATCTGAGTCTTCTAAATAAATAATGCGCATCTATTAAATAATACTATAAAGGATTACACTTTCATTGCTTTATTTGATCTCAAAATTTGTAGATATATTATTATTTAGCCTTTATTTATAATCATTATGTGACATGCACTGAATATTCAAAATAAAAATTTAAGCCATGCATACATTTGAAATTCATTTTTCCACCAAATACTTTGAAAAAAAAGTTTTCAAAATATCCAAAAAGGAAAAATTGTTAAGTTAACTATTAATATATACTTTTTTATTCAAAATTTTTTCAATTAGAGTCACGATAATCTTGGTTTTTATTTATTTTTTTTTCTGAAATGAAAAAAAAAAATGTTTTTGAATATATTTTAGGAGTTACGAAATTGTTCATGAATTTTAAGTGCGGAAAACTAAATTATACGCAGTGGTGATAATTTATCATTCTCATATTTTAAAAACATCGCTGATGTCATAAAAAAAACTTTTCTGTGATCAGAATGACAAGGAAGAAATCATTTCTACAGAAATTCCCGCTTAGATTTTGTCTCAAGTTTGACGAAAATATATTCAAATTTTTTTCTTTATTTTAATACATATTAGTACATTCAATGTTTTAACAAACATATTTATTTTTCTGTATAAGATAATTACAATGAAATTTCTTGCTAAAATAAATATATAACGTTACCTGAATTAATATTCAGAATAATTCTATATAATACTGGGTCCTGGGTTTGAGTCTCAGTTCTGAGACTCACACCCAGGACCTCTCTAACCGCAGTTAGGTGGTTAGAGAGGTCCTGGCGGGGTGTCTGACCACTAGACAGAATGGGTGGCTATAATTTCTCTTGAAATACATTTATTGCTTAAAACATAAATATTCGTTCATTTCAACACCTATGTAAGCCTTTGCATTCTAGGGCTAACTCAAACTATGGTTACAGCTTTAAATCGATCCTGAAACACTACAGAACAAGTAGAATACAAAGAACAAACATCTATGTGTTTTATTAAATTTAAACCCACGAGCTCTTAAGTGGATATTCAAAAATCTAACCATTCTGTACGTTACAATAATATTTTTAATACTGCTTGTAGCGCCAATGACGTAAAAATGCCATACTGTCCATAATCTTAGAATGTTTTCGGGGTTGAAATCCAGGAATATTTAGAATTTCAACTCAATCTGTATCCTTAGGCTGAGGAGGGTTGGTTCAGTCATTATTTCCTGTTGTTGTTGTTTCTGATGACACTTGGCAGCACCAAGCCCGCCTGTCCGAGACTATGCGATTAAAGTCAGAGGGAGAGCGTCTTTCGTTTTTTGAATAGAGTGCCCTCATACGAAGGTGGAAGTACGACTTTTGGCTCATAGATGACAGCACCATCTGAATCTTCCAATTTAGAGATTGAAACCATTGAAGACCCATAGCCTGGCTCCATCCACCCCCAGAGGTATTAATTTGTAATGGGAACATGGAGGACATTGCTACCCGACATATTTTACATGTCCTAGTCACCATTAGTGAACACAACGGAACTTTGACTTAGCTGGGATTCGAACTCACTACCTTTTGGTACTAGAACGATACCCTAACCAACCAGGGCACACCACTTCATTATTTCCTTCAGTGGATTGCAAAAAAGTACCAAGTGTGATTGGGAACTGAACACTGGGGGTTTCGCTTTAGGTTGACCACTTAACTGGAACATACGCTTCACACCCCAGGGTCGTTGGTCAAGGAAACGAATATGGGAGCTGTAGTTCTTGAGAGCTGTCATGAAACTGAGTTTTGTTTAATATTAAATATTTAATGATTCATTAATACTTTTATTGCCTTTGCTATAGCTGGACTACGTATATCTCAGTTAATAACGTTGGAAACATTTGGAACACAAAATCAGAAAATGTGTTAAATTATAAAAAAAAAAGTTGAAACTACAAAATAAGCACAAAATTACTAAACATCTAATGTTTCACTCTTACAAATAAAATTATAATTATTATTTTTATAAAAAAGTGGGTTTTCGAACTGTGATACATTGATAGCAAGATATAAGTAAAAAATGGAAACCCATTTCATACATGAAATAATTTTAAATAATACTCAACGCATTTTAAAAAAAGTTGTTTTAGTGAAGTTATCTTCATATTTCGTAATGAAAAATCATAGTACATTGTTTAACCACCATGCCTTAAAGAGAAAAATTATTTCATTTAATTTGTTTTTCTGAAATTCTAAAATTCATTATTTATTACAGTAATATAAAACCAATAGTTAGAAGTATGAAGTTATCTCATTTTACTTTGCTGACAAAGTATACTATATTCAAATTCATCTTAATGTTATTTATAATATGAAAATATATTAAAGTCTTCTAGATTTTATAAAAACTTTTTGGATATACACAATACATTGGTATTCTAAAAGAGTTATTGAGACCTTTCAAAAGTAGAAAATATTCAAAAGAAGTGAACCACATTTCAATAATTCAAAAGTAATTCTATTCAAACCATTTTGTTATTCCTTAGTATATACATTGATGCAAAATTTATTTATATGTAAATGTATATATTTATTAATGGTAATATAATATTTATAAGTTATTCAGAAAATTTTATAATTTTAATCACACAAATATTTTTTTCTTTAAAAAATTATGTTTAAAATTATTGATTTATTCTTATAAAATATTTCGGCACCAATTCAATTTAAAGTTAATAAAAATATAAAGGTAAATTTCTCCAGGTCAGGAAAATTTCAAAAATACGTTGAAAATGATATAAAATGGCATTTGATTTGGATTTATGAATTTATAACTAACTTTTTGTATAATACCATATATTATAAATCAAAATATTAGTAGTTATCTTAGTTTACAACATTAATATTTTTAACGATACTGCAGGATACAGTTGCAACTCTGAAGAAACATGCAAATCTTGGTAAATTTACATCATACATTTGAAGATAAAATATACAAATCAATACCATTACAGTACATATGCACACAAGTGTTGTGGCGCCAACTGCAAGTGCTTTGTAGAGGATATTAGGCTTTGTAGAGGGACTGCTGATTTGAAATATGGCAATTTTTTCTTTCGGCTATTTTTATTTTTTTCATAAGCTGCTTAATTATGCCTTCCAAAAGACATCGAACGTCTTACAAGCAAGTTTCTGAGTTATAAAAAATACTAGGCTATATAAATTGCATATTATCCTTCAGTGAAATCGATGATTGCGTGAGACCAAACCAACAAGCTGTGAGATTTATTTGAAATCGCTGGATGCAGGCTTGGTGCTGTGAATCGACGGAGCCGATTGTATCCACCTTGTTATCCCATTACATATGATGATATGGATATTGTGCTTATGCTAGTCATGTATTGCTCAGCTACATCACGAATCGTACTGCAGATTCAGTCAGTTATGAGTTATTCGTTGTCCACAGTTTGCTTGTTATTCGACGTCGTTTCCACTTGACTGGGGTATCTACATATATTTCTTTCTTTATTTATCCTTGGCTGAAGTTGTTGGCACCGCCAATAGTATGATGAATAACTAACACGTATAAAGGAATGGAAAGACGTTGCCTTTACTGATGAATCCCGCTTCTGCCTGCAATTGCATGATTTTTGGATTCAAGTCCTGAGACTCCATGTTAAGAGACCGCTTAGCAGTTGCGTATGCAGAACCACATTGGCCCCTCACCCAGCATCTTTAGGTTTCAGATAATATTAGGGTGAAAACGTGCTTTAGGTCCCCTACTCTGCCAACTTGGTGAAAGTGTGCTGTGGGTCCCGTACTTGGCGGGTTTTCAAAAACGCTGTTGCAATGGCGATAATGGAATACGATTTTTAACCGTTTTAAATTAATTAGCAACCAATGAAAATGAACGATTTTTCAAACTGAAACTAATTAACGACCAATGAAAATGCTAAAAGAAAAAACCAATTAATGAGTATGCGCGAAAAATATATTTCCTTCGGAGGTTGGCATAAAGAGCTCATTAGGTATAAAAACGTCTGGTTTACCACGCTTGGAGCATTTATCGCCAAGTTGGCAGAGTAGGGGACCTAAAGCGCAGATTAACGAATATTAGATACATCTAATACCTTTAATGAGCACTGCTAAAGTTGAACGCCTAAAGACGCATTTCGGAAAGACGCATGTCTGCATGAGGTAAAGACCATGAATAACCATACAATTTCGGTGGGTAATTCATAGGTATTTACCCATACCATAAACTTGGCTCAGTGGCTCTCAATTACAGGGCCGAGGCACTTTTGTGTGCCACCTAATTCTTAAAGTTTGTCGCTAAATTTTATAAATGTATACAGTAAAAACAATGATTCTTTATTACGAGTGAAGTTTGTTTAAATCACGAAAAGTACACTAAAAAAATTTGTTTTTACAGTTAAAAATTGTTTTTATTTTCGAAAACTATGATTTTTATAAAGTGAACTATTTCCTGCACGTTAAAAAATTTTAAATGTTCCCAGTTTCTAAAATTAAAATTTTCTGCATTTTATTTTTGTAAATTCGAGTTTCCAATATTAGCCAATTAAAAAGGAATAAAAGATGAAGAATGTTAAAAGTAGAAGACGACATGAGAGAAGCATTGTCATTTTAGAACCAAATATAAACGAAATTATTAAAATCATTAATCTCAAATTTCTCATTATAAGTATCATAATTATTACATTGTTATAAATTCCTTTATAAAAGTACTGTTGTTTTCATTGTATATAATATATGATTCGTTTTTCAATGAACATCATTCTCAAACATTTAGTGCATTTTAGTTAAGTAAACTACTTATAAACTTATCTTCTTTTGGTTCCCACCAAATTGTCAAAAATGTGAAAAAAAAATTGTTGAGAATCACTACTTTAGAATTTGCTATCAGGCTTATTTCAATAGGATATAACAGATGATTCGTTACAATCAGTTATAATTGTTTAATAATTGAAATCAGCTGTAGTTATAATCAATAATCAAATTCACATATTCGAAAAAAGTTTATAGCTAGTTCTGATATTAATAATATGCGTAAGAATTTTACTCCCAGAAAGTAATTGTAACATTGCTAAATGATTATATATGAGACGATTCCAGCAGGACATTATAATATTGTACAAATATAAAATTTAAATGTATACTTAAGAGTGATAAATAATAATCATCAATATACAATATTTTATTTTAATTTACAGGCATTTCATCTTACATTAAATATGTACATATTTTTATAAATTTACAATTTATGGAATAAAATAATACTAATGCTTTTAAAGTAGAATATGCTTTCTTGATTTTAGTAAAAGATAAAATACTTAACTTAAGAAAATGATATTAATATTCAATATATTATATGAAAACCTGCATAAATAGTTTATTCCTGTTTCTGAATGAGTAATAATGGTAAATATTTATTCTAGTTTGTTATAGGATTTAAAACCTGGGAGGAATATTCATATATTTTTTTAAGTTTATATTATGCCAAAATAAGATGATTCTTTCTTTATCATTATGTATTTTTTCAATGATAGATAACAATCCAAAATTTCTGTGACACTTTATAATAATAAAAAGAAAACATTTTATAAAATGTTTTAAGATTTCTTGTTTGCTTGAAATAGAGAAATTCTCCATTTCTTATTTTAATAAATTATATGAGACACGAAAATAAAAGCATTAATTGCATAAATTTAGCTGTTGCTCGTTTACTTTAATTAATGTTTAAAGTATATATTTGTCATATGTTTGAGTCTCAAATTTTTTTCATTTTCTCATACATTTATACTTCTTTTAAAATAATATTATATTTGTTTTACTCGTATGTTTGTCATATTAACTTAAATGCAAGCGGCTCAATATAATAGATAGAAATATGTATAACATTTTTAAGACAGCATATTTAAGGGGAAAATATTAGGAAAAAAATACTTCCCTCAAAACAATGATTAAATTAACAACTTCATTTTCATTGTCATTGTCTTTATAGTTAAATTAAATCGCTATTTTTAATGGTTTACTTATTTTTATTTTTACTTTATTTTTTATTACATTATCATTAGAATTTTAAATTACAACAAATGACTTTAATCACTGTATTTTACCATAGTTCTAAAACACATTCATTGATTTTATTTAAATTAACTCAACAGTTTTATACTATTGCATTCAAAATGTCATATTTACCAATTACAACTCTGTATCAAATGTTATTCAGATCAGTGTACCAATCAATAAAGATGCCAGCATAAAGATGTTTAACCGCCTCACTTGCCTACCGCTAAATCTGACAATTTAGTGCACAAATAAAGGATTGTTTCTAGATTCCATTCTTCACTATTTGATTCCATCGATATGAAAATATCCCTATTATCAGAATGAAGATAAAAAATATTGCTCCATTTACATACTTAGTAGCTCTCTCCCTGGGAGTGTTACTGCGCTTTGTTGTTTAAGTAGCACAAACCCTTGTTTGGCGAGCGTACAGCCCTTTAACGTGAAGACGATTTTGGCCACTTTCTGCTGAAAATGTGGTACAAGTAGCTAAACAAAGTTGTTGACGAAAGATTATAATACATTTAGATTTCGGTGTCTCCGAGTCGTTAGGGTTAAATAAAAATCTTCATTGGGCGTTATTGCATATCTGCAACTCTGCCATGATCTTCGGCATGCATTTACATTCTCCAAAAAACATTTTCAGATCCTGAAAATCACATTTTGAGAAACTCTAATCTCTTCTTCTTCTTCGGGATGTGTTTGGCTACCTCCAACAATCCAATAAATTCCCATACTTTAAATTCATTTTAATCACTTCGTTAAGATATCAAACTCATTGAAAGAACGTATTTACTGAATATAGATCATTCTCTTTGTCTTACATTAATTTGAAAGCCAAATCTGGTTCAAAGCTGCTAAAGAATTGTTTTCAACATCAAAATCAAAATTTCCGCTTTCCAAAATTTGAAAATTAGAAAATTTTCATTTGTGACTTATATCTTCAATTTTATGGGAAAAAATTGCTTCCACCAGTAACACTGTGATTCAGTATCTTCCAAGGTAACATCTATTTGCAAAATGTCAAAAAATCAACGAAAAGTTTTTTTTTTTTTTTTTTTTTTTTTTTTTGCATATTTCATGTCATTTTTTTGAATTTTCCGACTTTACAGTTAGCAATTTTATTTTCTTAGAAGTCAAGGGAATGATAACTATTACGAACAATTTTCTTATATTACACATTGTCAACAAAATTTACTGTTTCATCGTTTCTAAGCGTTTCATCGTAGCTGCATTGGTGGACAGTGACAGTGAATTTACAAATGCTTATTCAACCTTGACTATAATATAAATTTTTGTAGTCAGAGAACTCACAGTGTATGATGGCGTATAAGGAATTTCAAAATATTATTATTCATATAATATTTTCTTCGCAGTTTTTGTTAAATATTTTTAATTACACTTATGCAAAATCCAATGAATATTTTCTAACCACTCAAAATTATGTATTTTTAAAATATACAAAAATAAATGTGCTAAACTTTTCAATATGCAAATGTTATAATTTTCTGTATTTAAAACCATTGCGACGCAATTAAGTATAAATATTTTATATAAGGCAATTGTTAATATACGTAACTATTTATAAGAATTAAAGGAGAAAAAAAATGGTATATTAAATTCTTCCCTTAAACATAAAGATGTTTTTAATTTTTTTTCAAATACAACAAACAAATAATGTATTTCATAAGGATAGAATATAATCAAATTTTTTTATTAAAAACAGTGATATTTCGATGCTTTATGTGGAATTCTTTTATTCATGAAATCAAAAATGATATTTATAAAAACACCAGCTCTCAGAAGAAATGTTTAATTTCTTTTATCACACTAATTTTAAGCATAAAATAAAATCCTTTTTTATGTTATTCATTTTAATTATGGGGTCGTAATATTTAATTTCGTAAATTAAAAAGTTGCAACATAAATGTATTTTAACCTCCAATATTATATTAACTATTTATAAATATAAATTATTTCACTTAAAATAAGTCATGAAATTAATTTAAAATCGAATAACTAGTTACATTTATATAAATGTTTACTTAGTTTAAACCAGGACTGAAACTTTAGTTCAAATTTATTTTCTACTTATCGATTACTATAGTTATAAAGTTGTGTACAGATATACATTATACTTATTCTTCAAAATTATGCATTTACTTATATGTAAATACATGAAAATGTATTTTTTAAATTCATTTCTTGAGAAAATATATGTCAAATATATAAAAATAATTGGATATTTATATTGTTAGGTAATTTTCTTTAATTGTTATTTTTGTCTTCACACATCATTAATCTACATATCTCTTTTTACTGCCTTTGCCATTCATTACCTAATAAATTATATTAGTTTTAACACCAAATTAATATCTTATTAAATTAACATGAATGTTTTTTCATTAAGAACCATTTTTGAAAATAATTATTCCTAACTCTAATTTGTATTTAATGAAACAAATGCAATACAAGCAGTAATCAATCAATTTTGAACTATAACATAAAGGAACGAGTTAATAGATATTCAATTCCAAAGACGATAAATTGTCTCTCAAATGATTGTCTTAAGATATTCTTTTCAACATTACATTAATAAATCAGAAAGTTTATTTTATTTCAATTTTTTATTTAATGGTTCTATTTTTAAATAATTACAGTTAACTAAATGATAATAATACATAACAGAATCGAATTCTTAATCAATTTTCTTAAAAATGAGTATTAACTCTTAGTTTTGTGTAAGATAATTTTTTGAAATCAAATTCCTCTTCAGAAGGGATATTTTGCAATATATTTTATTAGTCAATATTTATTTGACTCACTAAACTTAATAAAAGAAAATCAAAGTTCCAACTCCATAAAAATTCAAAACAATGAACAATTCTATTTTAAACTTTGAAATACGAGATACATAGGTATTTTGTTTATTTTGATAATCAGACTGATTCATCCATATCTTTTTATTTTTGAATCTGTGTTCATTATTCTTCTTTGTTTTATGAGATTTAATACGTTTTGTTTAAAATCTTTATCCTCTTGCTAATAAGAATGAGTATTTCATTTAAGAGACAAAATATTTGTATTTTAGACGTAAACAGAAATTTTAATTAACTATCTTTAATTTTAATTTACTATCGAAAGCGCAACATTGTTATGCTTTGAATAGTATAGAAACAAATCTTCTTTCAGTTTTGTTCAATATTTCTATACTTTTATTAAAGAAATGACATTTTTACGTAAAAGATTAATAAATTTAAAATCTGATTGCATTTAAGATTTAAATATTTTAAAACTTATAATAAAATACAGATAATTATTTTTCATTTTATCAAAATTGTAAAGAAATATTTTGAATTTTTCAAATTTTTAATCATTATATTTTTCATCAAATAAAGTCAATAAATCAAATATTATAATCTAATATTAATTTCCTATGTTTGAGACATCTTTTTTTCAAATTATACATTCTTCAGCTTTCTTTTCAATTTCACTTTAACTTATTTAAGATTTTCATTTAAATCTTAAAAATAATTTATTTAAACTTTCAATTTTTGAAATATTTTTTGGGCTTAGTAGTCTTGTAAACGCTAGCGTATTTCTGGTAACAGGAAATTAGTGATTTCTATATGTTATCCAACCAAAAACCATTTTGCTGAGAAGGCAGGTACCTGCTAAAATATTCCACTAAATGTGTGTATTGATATAGACTTCGTGACATGTATATACAAATGGGAACCAACAATATACTCGATCTCATAATATTGGCCCTAATTTGCATAGGCAATGGGAAATGTATCACTGTAATTTAAACTTAATTATCTTAACAAAACAGAAAATAAAATTTTTAAGCAATATTTTCTTTTGATTTTTAGTTATTTAAAAAAAGGTAACAATAATATATTTATTTTGTAGCCTCCAGATTAACAAGTATTTTATTTAGATGATTTGTTTTAAATTGAATATTTATTAAAACAATTCCATTCAAAACTTGATGTAGCGGTTATATACCCCAAAACATTGATAAAAAGAGATGATCAATCGAAGAAAAGAGAGAAAAGATAAGTAAGCTGAGGTAAAAAATAAGTTTATAACAAAAATGATTGAGTTATTTAAACAATTCAAATCATGTAGTTAATAATAAAATAAATTCATTGTTTTAAAACTTCACATTAAAATAATGGATCAAAACAATTGGATTATATACAATTTTCAGGTATTAAGAAAGTTAATAAATATATTGCAAAATTCGTAGTGTTAGCCAAGGCATAGAATTATAAATCTCATTTAAATTTTAAATGCATGTTGAGACGAAATGCGACTTAATACATGTAATCCTTCAAAAATATTCAAAAAAACTGTTTTATTAATATTACTCGTACATAAAATTATATACATTTTTGTATTAGGAACATTTTATTTATAACAAACAATTTCCACACAAAAAGTATGTTTGGCAGGATTTTCGCTTAATTTCAAAAAAGATTTTTTTTCTGATAAATAAATCGACAATTGTATATCTTATTTCAGGAAGTAAAAGAGCGAGAAATAAAGAAAATAATTTTTCTTCGCATAAGGAATTACATATTTTTATTTCGCATAAAAAGCTACAAAAATATGTAAATATATGTAATTCTAACTGTGTGTATCAAACCAACTGAGAAACCCAATTCAATCTTTCTAATTCATTGTTATCACCCTTATTATAATTCATTCGAACGTCCACTGTATATGCTAATGCAAAATATTAAAAAAAAGAAAGGAGGGTATATATGCATGAGACGAAAAAATTCCTTAGCACCCCCTTAAGTGTTCAAGCTGAAAATAGAAGTACATTGTTTAAATCTCATTATTTGATAATTTTTATATTAGGAACCTATTTATTTGAAGTGTGGAGTCAAACCAAAAACCTATCTCTAAAAATTCTATATCCAAAAAGTAAAGATAATGTGAACAAAATATATACAGCTATAGAAAACCATAATCATTGTTAAATATAATATTCCAAAGAAAATGGTAACTTTTTTGGTAATTTCACTGGGATTTTGTTTGGAAATCTATTATTAGGAAAGAGCCAAATATTTCAAAGTAATAATAGTTACTTTATTTCCAGTTCTTTAATCTGAAATTTAAATGCGATTTATATATTTAAGAATTGAAATTTTGGATAGCCATTCTTAAATTCATTAAAAAACTATTAATATTAAGAAAATGCTGCATATATATATTTGTATGCATATTCAAGCGAAATTGTGAAACAAAATAAAGAATTTATTTTTAGTCAATGTTACTTTTTGAAAATATCGTAATGTTTACTTAAACCTTATTGAAAACTAGTTTGATTTTTATTCATATTTTTTAATAAATACATGAATATTTTTGTAATTGTTATAGAAAATATATCGCTTTTGATGAACCTGTTGTTGCTAATCCCCATCGCAAATGTTTCTGTGAACAAAATTGGAATTCTTATTCATTGTTTAGATTAGACTAAATAAATTCAAATAAAACAATTATTTGCAATAGTTTTAGGAAATAAATTTTCGCCTAGATAAACCTCCGAATTCAGTAATAATTCATTTTACAAATCTGATTTGAATAGGACCTCTATTCAAACATAGCATTTAAATTATTTCTATGAAATCAGAATCACGATTTTATTTAACATTTCGAGAAACTCGAACTCATCAGAATTTACATGTCTCTAATTCAATAAGTAAGCAACTGCTATAAAATTTAAAGAAAAATTTTTTCACGATAATATTGCAATGACTAAATCATCCTACAATGTATAATTATTTAAAATTAAAATCAAATCCTTTTTTTCTTTTTTAATTATAATGATTAATTATAATATTTCATATTACTACAATTTTCATATAATATTTAATAAAACATAGCTCTAAAAACAAAATGGATTAAATGTAATAAATTCATATGTTATTGATAGTGTTTAATCATAATTTACACAAGAGACTAATTTTTTTTAACTAAGCTGCTTATGTTTTTTGTATTACAAAATTTAAATATTTTTAAATGTTTAGTGTGCAATAATTTTTTTGTACGTGTTTACTTAGAAGTTATTTAAAAATAAATATTATTTAAAAAAAATTGTCTTTTACTTAATTTTATAGCTTCTCAAATTTTCGAGTTTTTATTTTTTATTTTAAGAGCAGTTTAATATAAAGTTATTTTAATATTTTTGATTATTTAACAATATAACCTTAAGTGATCTCGTTTTAATGATATTGATGGTCAAAATAATAATTTTCAAAAAAGTTGAGAAAATTTAGGCTTTTATTTTTATAAAATCATGATAACTGTAAACATAAAGAACACGATGTATATTTTGTCTGTTTTTATTAAGAATATTCAAACAATCATCTTAATATTTGTGCAGTTATTTATTCTTGGCTTGCTGTATAAGCTTAGAATTTTTGCTTTTCAAGTATTCCTTCTCATGTTTCTGCTGAAGTAACTCTATTTTCACTACCTTATTCCAACTACTAAATTGTGATTCTTTAAAAATAGTTTCAAAATGCTACGATATTCAGTAAATTTAATGACTAAATTTACCACTCACTCGTAACTATGCAACTGAAATCAAGAATCTCGATATTGTACTAAGCGTTAAATGATTGATGCAAGAATTTTGAATAACGTGTCTCAATACAATGATTTCATTATACAAATTCATATCATTGAAAATGAAACAACATAGCATTGATTAACTAAATAAACATTGATTTTGTCGTTTTGAGTCCAGAATTTCAGTGTAAAAATTGAACAATCCCATCTGTTAGCTTTTGGAAAAAGAGTACTGAATCAGCTGTATTTTGAAATTTAAAACATTGCAAACATCCACACGCGAGATAGTAATTGAACTCAAGAAATGTTGAACTGAAGGGTACAATGCTATCCACTAACTTTATGGGCATATTTTACTCACGAGGGTTATGTCGACCTTGTTCTAGAGTTTTAATATTTGAAAAATCTCTCATTCTTCTTGTCTTTTCTCAAATATAAGCCATAAATTTACTATAATATCTGGAGAAAAGTTTAAATTTTGCTTTGTTAAAAATGTGTGGTGTGTAAGCTGATTTAAAATAAATAATATTTTATTTTATTGTGGTTAAAGAAATGCTTCAAAAGTGTTTTAAAAGAAGGGAATATATTATTCAATAAAGTCATGATTCAAATATGCTTAAATGATATCTTCATATAATGAGATTCCACAGCAAGAAATTAAATGTAACTATACCAGGCAAATTTTGATCAAAATTAGATAAGGATTTTTTATATCGTTTTTAGTCGAATAGTAAGAAACAGAGATTTGGTGGCTTCCCATCATGTACAGTTTAATAAACAGGAGATGAACAAAGTTTGGCGTGACTCTCCTGGACAGAAACATGCAAAAAGCATGATTTTCAACTCATCTGAGAAAATTGCATCTGAAATTCTTAGACTCCCAAGATTGAAGACTCAAGCAATTGTAGGCTTCATTACTGGGCACTATCATTTCAGGAAACACCTTCATACAATGGGACTTTTTAAACAGGAACCAATTTGTAGGAAATGCCACGCAGGGGTAGAATCAGCTCATCATATCCTCTATGAGTATGATGCTCTTGCCCTTACAAGATTCACTACTCTAGGTAATCCATATCCTAAACAGTTACACCTAAACTCCATTGAGGGCCTATCACACTTTATAAACAAAGTAGGTGACCCAAGACAATGGAACTAGGGAAAAATTGGGCTTGGAGCATGGTACAAAATGCAACAATGAAGAGGTGCCACAAATATGACAAGCTCAAGAAGAAGAAGTACAGTTTAATGCCATTATTTTTGTTGGGAAATGCATAATTTTCCTTTTTTAATCAACTTAATATCACGTTGTTAAAATATTCATCATATTGTATTATTATTTATATGAATTTTTTAAAGATAAACATACGTACATTTATAAATTTAGGTATTTTCAGCATGATTTAAAACTTAAACATGATGATGAACAAACTCCATGATTTAAAATTTTTTTCAATTTTATGAACTAATTGGTTTCTTAATTATGTTTTTATTTACTTTAAGTGATTTGATGCATAACACAAGACTATTTCATGACTGTGATGATCACAAAGATGTTACTGTTCATTGGCATATGTTTAATTCATAATGTAAAACTCACTTTGAAAAACGCAGAACTGAATTAAAGAAATCATTATACAAGATTTTTTAATTATTATTTCTGTTACATATTTATATTTATAATTTTTATCAAAAAATATTAAATATTGTATTTTAATTATATACTAAATTTATCTAAAATAATTTATTAATTAATTATTATAATATCATATATTAAAATTATTAAATTATGTATTAAATATTAAATTTTAAATATTGTAATCTTTTAAATATTTTTTTATTTATTATTTATCAATTATTATTATAAATATTTTTTTTAAATATTCTCTATTATTTCAACTGAGAACTTTCATATTAGAATCAATTAAAAATATTTGCATATAATACTTAAAGACACTATCATCTTTTTTATCTATTATTGTTATTAATGATATTCTTAAAAAGACTTTATTAAGGACCAAAATTAAAATAAAAGTAGGCTTCAGGATTCTCGTAAAATATTTATACAAATGCAAAAAGAATAAAATGAATTTATAAAATCTTTGTTTTAATGGTTAAATGAAGGTTGTAGAGATAAACTACGTGCTTCAGAGTTTTAGAATAAATGTTTTTTACTTTAAGTGACATTTTAAAGTACTGCATCAAAACAATCATGACAACCATTTATTTTACCCATGAATTTTTACTTTTAATTTGCATTTGTAAAACATCGTTTTTACTTGCATAACATGCCATATCTCGTTTTTGAAGATTTTTACAGTTATTTTGTTCGCAAATCATGAATAACTTCTCAGCAAAAATCTCTAAATTATATGGAAGAACAGCATGAATAATAAATATACTATCCCTTAATATATTCTTTATATGATGTTTTAGAAGTACGAGCTGCATAATGATGTATTTGTTCTTCTCACTTAAATCTGGGAACTAATTTATCATTTTAAATTAAAATAATTCTTTCATGTGTTATGCAGCTCATATTTCAAAAACATTATTATATCAATAATATTTTAAGGGATATAGTAATTATATATATTATTCATGCCTGTCTTTGATGTATTTTAGTGTTATAAATACTTGAAAGTTGCCATTTAAACTAATATTTTGCATAAGATGTTAGAAAACAATTATTCTAATTTATGCTAAATATTTATTATGATAAAAGTTCATATTAGGCATTTAAATACTACAAAATTGTGTGTTAAAATGTATATAAATTAATGCATAAGGCATTCATAGTATTTAAATATATTTAATGCATTAGTAAATAATGTTTTATATAAATGCTAGTTAAAGCATTAATAGAAAATCATTTATATTTAGTTATAATTTTAATTAATATGTTGAAAATAAAATTATTGAGGATATCTTAAGCATCATTGTTTATAATCATCAAGTGAATTAGAAGCACTTAAGACCGAAACTTATTATATGATTTGTTGAATTCATAAAAAAGAACATTCTTATTAGAATATCAGAATTCTTCTAACAAAGAACTTTCAAACTTTAATCAATTACAACTTTTTTAGGTCTCAAATAAGGGGGTGAATTGTAAGCAGATATCTAGCTGCGATAATAATGAATGGAACATCCCAATGTTTAGATACTTCCAGAGTAACAATTTCTAAAGTTATGACTTGAAGCAGCGTGACAAAGCAAGGCTCAGCAAAAAATTGACGGGAAAATGATGATGTGTGAAATAGAAGGACAAATAATAAAACTGCAGCCAAGGACTGAAATGCCCAATCAGCATGTTTCCTTGGTGTCAATAATTACAATTAACATGTTACTTTATAAATATAATATTCATAGTGGACCTGTGGTTATTAAGCCACTTGTAATATTATTGATATATGTCACATACAGTGATGCCACAAATACAAAAGCTGGTTTAACGAAAATAGTCATATGGCTGGATGAATAGTCTTTCACACTTTTCTCTACAATATCTTTGTGTATTACACGCACGTATGGTACACATTTACTTTCCATTTTTAAACTTGGAATTGATATATCACAATATGAGTAACCATACTGTTTTTTTTTCTTCTGGATCAGTCACTATTTAAAAAAATAATAAAAAAAAGTATCACTTAATCAGCATGCAACAAAAGAATAAAAACCTTCTCTTAGACTTATAAGTCAACAATATTTGAAGTCAATCTAACAATCTTGTAGCCATTAAATTAAACTTTAATTAGAAATAAATGACATATTTTAAATTAAATTTTATAGAAATGTAAAATTTTCACATGAACACATTCTACAAAATGGCCATCCACATTGAATTGCTTATTGATCGGAGCTATGAATAGTATTGTAATATTCGGAGGGTTTGGCAGGAATTCTAAATATTATAACTTCCGAATTCCGAGGTGTTATTGAGAGAGTCAAAGTAATTTATAATCCTGTTTATTACCTGATATAATTTCGTTTGTTCCAACTGAATGGAATTAAAGACCACCATTCTGATAAAGTTGTGATGATTTAATATTTATGAAAAAAGTCAAAGTGTTTTGCTTAACATGATTTTAAAATAATCGAGTCAGCTATGAATTTGACCACCACAATTAATCGGCTAAAGGATAAGTGGCGTTTTATTTATGGCAAGATTTTGATTCATCATTGGAATGCGGAATTTCTTATAACAATTGCTTCCCAAAGCTTTCCAAAGAAAACTAGCCATTATTTTGAGCTAATTTAATAAAAACGTCCCGTATTTGATGTCAAAATCATTTTAATATCTGCAGATATATGTTGCGCTACTAATTTAGAATTGTCCGGCAGAGAAAGTGTATGGAATTTCCTTGCTTTTCTCTACTTCTGACTCATGAATACAACTCATTATCAAACAAAAATCCTCAGAAACAGTCCTTAACAGTTAACAAAATATGTTTGAAGACATTTCACAGTTGAAATTCTCAATTAATAGAAAGCTTAAAACGAAACTAAAGATTTTTTATTTTTTTTACAAGCAAGGCTCTTATTTTCTTACGCTTTTTTCATTCAAAAGAAGTATATTTATTAATGAGTAGATAACAGATGCTCTACGATTAGCATGCTATGGAAAGAATGGATGGATGACCGTTGTGTGATATCAACATATTCACTTGAAAATAGATTTAAATTAAGAAGAATAGGGATTGTGTGATTGTTTGAACATATTTATTAATTATTCGAAAGTCTCTCTTTATATTACAATTTAATAAAATGCGACTTTCTTCTAATTATTGTTATATATTTTTAATTATTATTCTTTTTTTGTTAAGCTGAGTTGCGAAAATTAATTAATATTTTCACATAAAAAATGACTAAATGTAGTTAAATAAATAAACGCTTTATGAATATAATCAATTTTATTTTGAGTATATAAAGAAAAATATGATAATACTTCAACTTCTTACAATGTACACTGTATGATAATTAAACTTATATTTATATCAGGTATTTAATAATAAAAGTTAATTATATATTAAAATTTTGAAATTAAATAAATAAGCTTGACTTAATTAAAATATGTCATTTTATATGATATAAGACACCAGAATTAAAATTTGTGACAACAAATATTCTATCCATTGTTTGAGATGAACAAAATATCTCTAACAAGAAATGTCAACAAAGATAATGAATTTCCCATTAACATATAATTAATAATAGGATCATCGCCAAAACGCATTACTGAGATAAATTAAGTATTCTCCAACAAAAGCATAGCCATCATATCTACAATGCATATCGGATAAAGAAAGTTGGTAATTTCATATTTTCAGTACACTTTAGATATAAATTTAACAGAAGCGTATTTTAAATCTAATACAATGTTTTTCAACTTCAAAGAGTACTTACAGAATTTTTTTAGAATTCCCTTTTCTTTACATTTGTTTCATTTTAAGTATTAATAAAATATTTAGAGACACTACGTCAACATTCTTCTTAATATCATTGCTTTCAGTTGTCTCCTTGCTTAGGCTATCCTTGCTTGTAAAACTTTATAAGGTAAAAATATTAGAATTATCAAGTTTATCAAATTGAAAGTCTTAGAACATCTTAAAAACACAAACATTCTTCTGGAATTTTTATTAATTTTAGGATTGAAAGCTTCAGTTTGTAAAATTAGAGTTGATGATAATCGTTACAAATTCAATACATTCATCCTTGAAAACACACATGGATACTTCAAATACTGAATTAAATCATAATTCTTTTTTGTTTTATTAAACCTTAAAATTTAAAAAATATATTTCGTATTAGTTTTTTTATTTTTTTAAAAGAAATTTTTTTTAATCTTAACAAAGAGTAACTTCATATAAATTATTCTAACTATGAAAATTTACGACTGTATTGAAAAAAAGAAACTGTTTGAATTCCAATTTTAAACAAATGTCAGCACTATTGTAATTATACACATTAAAAATTTTAGGCCAATTATACAGGATTTTGCATAATTATGCTTGATATTTTCTTGCTGATGTTGTATTCAGATTTGCTTACAGCTTTTTGCAAGCACTTATACTTTATATACACCCAACGGATCATTAAACTTTGCCAGTGTGAATTAGATAATTTATTGAAAATTCGAAGCGGATAATGATTCAGACGACATGGTAATGTTTATAATTATTTTGAATTTTTAGCCTAGGTTATTCTTTAGTAATGAACAACATTCATATAAATTATCTAAATAAATGATATTAAAACAAATATACAATAAGTAGTCTTAAAATGTATTATAAATGAAGAATTATTTGTAAGAAAAATCGAAATTTATTTAAAACTTCGTTTGATTAGGAAATTAATAGAGTATTTAAAGAGTGATTAGAGTTATACATAAAACCATAAAGCATTTCCTTATTACATAAATTATTTTATTTAACAAGGGAAATGCTTTATTGATATAGAAATGATTTATTTATAAGAGAAATCAACTTACGGCAAGAGGATCTTACTTATTATCAGGAACATTCTTTCCATATCAATCCCTCATCAAAGTCAACAATAAATTTAAACTTTCTACTCTCTTGCATGAAAAAAGATCCAAATACAGTGATTATGGAGCTGTAAGTTAAGACTTTTCCAGGATTAATAAGTAAATAAATGATAGTAATGAAAACGCGATGTAAAATATAAAAGAAAAGAAATTCAGCACATAATTCTAATGACACACACAAGCACATATTTATTATTTCATAATTGTATTTGAATAAGTGTTAGTAAGACTATAACTTTAAAAAATTTATTTTAACTGAAACAAAATCTCACTCTCGATCCAGCAGAGAAAATAATTTCAGTATAAAATTTTTTAACTGTGTTCATGTGTAACTACCAAGTGATAAAAGAATATTTACAAAATAGAGAAAATAAATTTCCCCCAAAAGTATTTTCAGTACTATTAATGAAATTCTGTGAACTTTTGAATGAATAGCCGGGTTAATTTTAAATTATTTTTTTCATTTAAAATGAATTTACATAAATCTCAAATAAGCAAATATTTACATTATTTCAACATTTTTGCTTTATTTATTTTAGCTAGTCAATTTTATAATGTCATGCTGATTATTATTAAATAATAACTATAATATGATAATAGTAATTAAGATAAAATGATAATTATAATTATAATATAATATGATATATATCAGGGGAGGCCAAGACGTCGACCGTGAAGACATTTTAGGTAGTCCACGCAACCATCCCGATAATGACCTCGGATACTAACAATTTAATTTATGACCTATGACATAGAATCAATGAATTATTTAAAATAAAAATTTACTACATTATACGCTTTAAAACCCAAAATAAACTGTGCAAAGATTTACGATTTAAAAATTTATGATTAAAGGTTTAAGATTTAAAATCTAAAACGGACATAATGAGCGCGATTAAAACATTCAAAGAAACTATAGAATGGTATGCATCTCAATTAAGAAAACATGAATTGAGAAACTTCAAAAACATTGAGGAAGAGTGCATCCATAATCCAAACAGAGACATCGAAGATTTCGCTTAACACTTACTTGTTCTGTTTGAAGAATTCAAAAGAAGATTCACTGACTTATTTAGGTTGAAATAAATACTCGATTTTATGATCTTTCCATTTAAAGAAAATGTCAACATTTATGGAGTATATGAAAAAATAGGACATTTAATAGATATCACATCAGTCACAGTCGAGGAAGAAATTATTAAATTAAGATGCAATATATTTCTTAAATCCAGAGCATATTTAGCGATACTGATTTTTGGAAATTATAATTTCTGAGGAAACGTTTCCAAATATTTACTATTTGATTTTGTATTTGAAATCATGGTATCTTAAGTATCTCAGCGAATCTGCTTTTTCAACCATGAACAAAAAACTAACATTGGTTACATTTAACTGATGAACTTTTAATTTCGTGTTTATGTATTGCAATAAGCTCGTACCAGCCGCAATATGATAAACTTGTCACAGATATACAGTGCCAAATATCAACTAAACGAAGTGAATAGGATGGTCAGTTTTTGATATAGGAATATTTTGATTATATTCGTCAGTAAATTTTTATTTTGTAAATATTAATATTAAGTGTTTTTAGAAAAATTGCATAATTTACCTTTTTTTTTGTTTTCGAAAATATATGTAAATATGTACGTTAATTTAGCTCTGCCATTGGTAGACCGCCTTCGATTTTTTAAATGTGGAGTAGACCCCGGATCCCAAAAGTTTGGCCACCCCTATATGATATATATAACATAATAAATATAATAGATATAATGGTTATAATAAGGTAATAATTCAGCTTATTAAATATTGATTACTTTAAAAGTTTTTCCAATTTAAAATTAAAAATTTATTTACCACCAAATTATTTATTAATAATATATATATACTAATGTAATAGATTATATACAT
>JAPDSC010003638.1:0-10826 GCA_026290005.1 Latrodectus geometricus | reverse complement strand
CATGTTCTATTAATTCATTCCACTCTATACCATTCTAGAATTCAACATGTGTAAGACATTTTTTTTTCGTTTATTTTTAATACCTTCCAAAAATATATTCAATGGGACTAAAATGTTTGCAGCGATAAGTATGAAACATTTATTAATTAATCCTCAATTGTGTAATTGAAGTCGGTTTTGGAAAATGTAAAATGCAATCTTATCATCAGGAAATAGATTCAATTCCAAATTGGCAAGCCACAAATAATAAAAATTCTATTGTAAGAACACCAAAACTGATTTAGAAGTTTTTAAAGTTAATCCATAGTGTTATAAATGGAATAAAATTTTTAGATGTTCTAAATGCTCTTCAGGTGATGAAACTAAAATTTCATATGCAAAAGCATAGAAAGTAAGTAAATATTATATATATTGATGATAAGCTTTTACAAACTCAAACTGCGAATAAATTTTTGATCTACTGAATTGAGAAGTTAGATATTTGGAAATCAGTAATTGTCTCTAACTGTTCAAGGATATGATAACTATTACTATACTAAAATCTCCATTCAATAAAATCTTTTCTAAAGACCATATGCAAACACTTTGAAAAGCACTAAGGTCAATGATGCTTTGAAATTCTTCTCAGCCCTAAGCAGCTTAGTAATGTCTGGAAGTTCTCATAAAATATTGTGATAAATATTATCACCTGATAATTTTTTAATTGAAAGTATATCACTTGTACTTAACTTACAATGTGAAACTAAATTAGTAAGGGAATCAATTTCTTTCAAGTTAAAAAGAGGAACAGATTAATAAATGTATAAGAAATCTGTACAAATGATAGGAGTAGAAACATTTCCAATTAAAAATTACCATTTAAAAATTCTCCAAAGTTCTAAAAAAATATTTACTCAGAACTATTAACTGAAAAAAGGATCATTTGCAGATTTATTATTTTTAGATTATTAATTTATTAAAATTAAAAATATGCTTTCCATATGGGAAGAAGTAAACCAGCATATTTTGCATGGAACCAAGTATATTGTAATCTCAAATGAAAAATTATTATCAATTGCATATTTTAGTTATTTAAACTACAATTTAATAAATCATGACAACCTTAAATTAAAAAATAGAAACATTAATAAAAGTACCTGAGGAAAAAAAGCACAAAAAATATTTCTGAATTATTTCACACACAAAATATAAATCAAAGCAAAGAATCAAACAATTCAAATTAAATTATGCAGAGCGTTTTTACTATTTTTTAAAAGCAAATTCAAATTTAATAATTATTATTTTCATTCTATTAATATATGAATAATGTTATTTACAAGAATCAAATATAAATACATAGCAGCTTAAATATTCTTTAATAATTTTTTAAAGTAGTAGATCAGGAAATGCTAAATTTAGAAAAAAATTTACATAATTATAAGAAAAAAAATAATAATTTAAAATTAATTTTAATTAATTGGCATTTTGGAAAAAAAAATCATTTCAGTCAAACATAAAAAATGTAAAAAGGCAGTAATCATGTAAAATTTGGATAATTAAAGCTTTTAGGAATAGTTTATTCAATAAAATATGATTACAAAATTCTAAATTTTTTTCAAGTTACTTAAAAAAGCAATTTGCATTTAATTTCAGATACTGTAAGGATGGTTCTACTTTAAAGAAAAAATTGAATAACTCAAGTAATTATATAACACATCCTGAAAATGACAACACATTTTATGTTAGCTACAAAGAAATATACAACTATAGCACCTCCTGCCTACAACAACACCATGATGTCATCAACAAGGAAGCGAGTCTCTCTCCAGCAACCATAGGAATGAGACGTATATTGACATGACTTTCATGTTAGTCCTTTAACTTTATATTTCATTTTGTTATATTTGTAGTATATAAATCTGTGTTGTGCTCAAATTGTAATAAATTACATTTGAGCTATTTAAGGAATTTAATTCTTTTTTTCCTATTTAACCAGATAAGTGCAACACAACTGATTAAATACTTTATTGTTTTTTATCAAACACCATGCAGAAATCATTGTGTGAAAAATCTTTTGAAGCAAATATATAAATTGGATATGCAAGCAATATATAAGAAATTAAAAAATAGAAGTATCAGGCTTTAAATTTAAAAAAACTCCTTTCAGCACGTTTTGTCAAATATTAAAATCATACAATCATTTAATTCATTTTAAATTCCAACTTCCCTTATGATCATAAAGTTGACCAAACAATCTGGCTAACTTAATTTTAAAATTAATACTGAAACTAGCTTTTCTGGCAATGAAAATACAGAATGTTCAATAATATGTATTGGTTTTAAATATGATTGAAATACAATAATACCATATCAAAAATATTGCATTTAAGCTGATTAAGCAAGTAAAGGAAAAATTTCAGTGGAAAAAAATTAAGGAAAAAAGAATCATAAAAAAGATTTTGAACATTTATTTTAGAAGGAACATTGTTCATAAAATCACTTTTGTAAACATTGTACCTAAACTCACTTTTGTAAACAACTTACAACTCAACAGATATAAGCTCAATTTATAAAATAATTCAAAGATAACATAATAGTACGTTTAATAAGAATCATGAACCTTTTACAGTACATGAATGAATATCTTCATAGAGCACCTAAATCATTTAAGTTTTAAATGTCACATTAAAATTTTTAAAAAGTGAACAAATATACAATATTTCACATACAATCAACTGATTTTTTATTTTATTTTTCAACTTCCCAACATAATGTAATTTATGTTGCAAAATTAACAGTAAAAATTAAAAAATTATAAACTTTAATAAAATTAAAATAATCATATGAACTATATTTTTTCGTCAAAAAGTACCATTTTACTTACACTGCAGATAATGAATGAGCATTAATCCTAAACAGTAACTGGACAATGAACCAGTTCTAGCATCGTTTATATCATGTGAACGAGCCCATAATTTTATGGCTAGTATTAAGGGACGAACACGATCATCAACTGAAAAATATTACATATTATATTAAGCACAAGCTTAAAAGTGAGACACAAACTTAATCAAATAATCTTAAAGCAAAAGAAAATATCAATTAGATATATTTAAGGGAATTATATTGCATTCAATATTACAAAAATATAAATTTTTACATAAACTAAATATTAGAGGAACAAATTTACATAAAACTTTATTTGAGAAGAAATACAAAATTTTTGTACACACATTAAGAATATAAACTTACTTCGAGCATAACTGCGAAGTAATTGAGAGTTTCTGATACCAGTTGGGTGGTTTATATTCAAATCCACATCAAATCCACTAAAAAAAATAGAAAGATTAATGATTAGTAAATTAATAAATGTTTCAAATTAATTTGTCAGTGCTTTCTCTTTCGATTAAATATTACAGTATTTCTCAGTATATAAACAAAAGTCATATTATATTCAAAACTCTTTTTTAATAGGAAAACTATTTTACATAATCTGCAGTATTATATAATTTGTAGCATTTCTTACAGTGTGTAATCCAGAATATATACTGTTGATAATGTAGTCAACTAAATAAAAAATACATTGTATCTTTAAATTATTATATTTTATTTCATTATTTTGTTAAATAAATTATGAATATTATATTTAATAAATCATGTAAAAAATAAAATATTTATAATGCACAGTATATGGTTGGATAATATTTGGAACCATCTCATCACTAAGTACGGTTAGCCTAAGATAAAGGCACTAAACTACCACCCCAATAGAGAATCTCAAGATGATTCTAGTAAAAATTTCCATTTTTTAGTTTTTAATAACTTTTAAAACAATTCTATGCACACTTCAAAAATAAAGTACATTTGTTTCACAAATGTTTAATAGAAACCAATAGATTATTTTTGAACTATCCATTGAATACATTTTTGTTTTCATACTGTGCATGTTTTCTGATTACCTTACATTAGCACGTTTGTCACCTTTTAATTTTTAGTTTAAAATCTGTCATGATGCTTTCACTTTAACATGATTATGTATGGATTTCAGTGCTTTCATAATCATGTTGAAGTGAAAGCAAAAGCGCAAGTCAAGACAAAATGTGAAATGATACTCGTGAATAACAGCTGTAATATCTTTTTCAGGAACCAAATTCACTCTTGATTATAATTGGACAAAATTGATTATATCTGAAATATATCAATTGAGTCATGAAAGCTTTCAACATTACTTGTTATTTTTTTATAAAATATAAACAGCATTTTTTCAATTCTTCATTGCAAAACTTTTCTAATGAAAAATGTTTTTCAGCATATTATCCATGATGGCATATACTATGCACAACTGAATTCAAAATTTTTTTTAAAGCATAATCCCCAGAATATGCCGGAAAATATGGTAATTTATAAAAATGTAAATATTTCAGAGCTGTTCAAAATGGCTATTCTTTTACAACCTCTCTTTAATAAGGATTTCACACTTAAAATTATTTAATATGAATTAAGTAAATGGAAATACAGTCAACCCTCCTATAAAGCGGTAAGTGCGTACTGTGTCATATGGAAACCGCGCTATAAGAATCTCGGATTTAACCTTACAAACCAGGCTAATTCGAAGCGTGTTCTATGGAAACTGTCTATCATGTTGTATGGAAACCCCGCTATAAGAAACTCAGAATTAGTACAAATCCCATCATTCGTACCATGTTATATGGAAACCAATAAATACAAAAGATAAGATAAATTATAAATAATTTTTATTGAATTGAAGAGTTCAGATAAAAAAATGAAATAAAAAGTAAAACTGTTTTCCAACAAAAACAAGAAAGACTTTTGTAAAATTATGTAAGCTTTTAACACTCTACCTTGCTACCAGATATGAGTCACCTAACTCGTTTTCTTTTAATGGGCAAAATGTCTTCCTCACTTGGTTCATCTTCACATTGGTTTTCAATCGTAGCTTTTTTTATAACTCCACTAAAACCTCTCTATAGAGAGCTAAGAAATTTCTTAACTCTATCTTAAACTTAGCACTACGTATTGTTGAGTGATCAGTTTGAATAAAATAAAGTTCTAATTCTTTAGCCAAATTTAGCACTTTTTTCACATCTTGTATATCGAGATTTTGCACCCATTGGTTTTCCTTATTTTAGCTTACCAATGCATTTGAGGTGGGTGCATCAATTAATTCCATCAGTTCTTCCTCATCTAAAGTTCCTTCCCTGAGTATTAACTCTCTTGCATCCTGATGGTTTACTGCTAATTCTTCATCACTTAAACGAGAAGTAATGTTTACTATTTTTGTAACTGGGACTAATATTGTAGAATCATCTTATATTGCTTGAGCCATTTGAGATAAAAGAGGTTTCCAACATGCATTAAGGTTGATGATTAAATTTCCGCGCAAGCAGATGACACGGTTCTAATACAATCTAAAATAAAAAATTCCATCCACACTTGAGTAAGAGTTTTATTTTCACTATTTTCGAATCTGTCGAAAATGGTTTGGAAAAGTTGGCGTGCGTAGTACATTTTTAAATTTTAAATGACTCCTTGGTCCAAAGGTTGTATTAATGACATGCAGTTAGGAGGAAGGAAGACAATTTTCACATTTGGATGATCCAGTTTTATAAAGTGGAAACCAGTGTTATCAAGAACCAACAAAACTTTGATATACAATTTTTTCAATTGTCAGGATAAAACAATTATAAAACCAATCCTTAAATGAATCATCCAAGCTTTCTTATTAGATCACCAGAATACAGGCAATTGGGTCTAATTAATGTTTTTCATTACACTGGGAGAACAATTTATTATCATTGGTTTTATCCTCCTTGACAGATTGCTGCACACATGAAGACATTGTTTTAAACCCCTGAGCACGCCTTTGCTTTTTCGAAATGAAAGTTCTAGTTTTTTCCAATATAATGATGTCTCATCGGTCTGATCAGGTGAATAACTCCCTTCATTGATAATTCTAGCTAGTTCCAGCTTATAATTTTCAAAGCCTGCTGAGAACTATTCTCCTTGAAACTTAATATTGTGCAATGTGTACCTCTTTTTTAGTTTTTCAAACTATCCTTTACTCGCGACAAACAAATGATTTTCTAGCCCTGCATAAGAATGCCTAATATTCCTTAAATGTTTATAGATTTTAAATGCTTTCTACTTGATAAGATTTCCACGTATAGGAATCTTTTTGGCTGTACAGTCTTCCAACCAGATCATTAACGCCCGTTACATTTTAACCATATTAGAATTTCTTGTGCGGGTAACACGTTTTTCACCTAATGGACAGCCACCTGGCACAGTTTTCCATATATTATCTGCATTTTTCTATCAGGTTCGAATTGTAGATACATTCAAATCTGTTGATTTTACAACAGACGATATTCCCCCTCCCCTGCCTTCTAAACGATTTAAAATTTGGATTTTATCTTCAAGAGATATAAACTTTCTTTTTAATCCTTTCCTTGTTTGACATGATGCAAATCTAGGGTTAATAATTACTTTATTATTATTATATTAGAACAAATGAAGAATATTACTTACAGTATAGTGAAATGTTGTCCAATTATAAATCATAAATTAAGCAGCAAAAAGCTAAACGAATAAAAGGCATAGACAAAACTTTAAAAAGAATGGTCACCAACGAGACATATTGTGAAAGAGCCCTGAGATGACTGAAACCAATGCCGTAAAAGGCTAAGAAATAAGTTTGAATGTTTATATAAGCATATCCAGTTTAAAACTTTCATTGGGTACACGGAAAGAACTGATGGGACGTTGTAAAACAGAAACTGCGCTGTAAGAGTCTCACGTTATAGAAGGGCTGTCGCAATTTCAGCTCTGCGTTATATGGAAACCACGTTCTGAGAGTACTGTGTTATAGGAGGGTTGACTGTATATAGGTTTATGATTGTAGAAATATTTAAAAAAATATGTAAATTGTAAAACTGGTAAAACAGAAAATCATACTTCTCAATTATACAAATTAGTATAAAAAGAAATTGTGTGAAACAAATATTTAAGTAAAATTTTCCTGTTTTATAGATTTTACTATAAATATTGAAGTATAAGTATCTTTAAATGTAGACATTATCTACAAATGAAGAGATACAATAGAAGAAATGCTTGAATATTATTAAATTTTAGCAACATCATGAGAGGGTTTGTAATTTAGAGATAAAATACAAAAAATTGAAAATGGCAAAAAATTAAAATTTTTAACAAATAAAATGATTAATTTGATTTATTTGTCATCTTTTTTCACATGAGAGCTAATTTGATTGAAACTTAAAGTTTAAAGTGAATTACAAACCACTACAAATTTCTAAACTTGAAGTGGAATTTGAACCAATGACTAATGAACTGAAAACCAGAATGATAATCATTTAATTGCCAGCTTAGCTACACATCAAATGATCAGCTACATCCATGATAAACATATATACATGCATCTATTTATTAACAAAATCATACATAAAGCTGGACAACAAAATGTACATATATATGCACATTTTACTTGTCTAGCGTATATATAAACAAACATATACTAATCCTTTTTATCAAAGCCCACAAATTTAAACCCATTTTATTGCTACAAATTTCATGAGACTATTTTGAATTACAATGAGTAAAGATTCATATGGAATTTTCAAAATCATAAATTAGTACTTTTTCTGATATTCTTCTGCTGTACCAATCTTTTACAAAAATGATACTTTATGAATTATTTAATTAAATTATATTGATTTGCATCCATATTATTTCTTATAGCAATATTTCTTTTATGAGTTTAAAGAGGCAGAATATATGTTATTCAATGATAAACATGAAAGAAAAAAATTAGATTTAAATTTTTTTTAAACTGTAGAATAAGTCTTGATATGATTAATTTAAAATGAGAGCTTAATGCACTGAAAACAATAAAATATAAAGTTCTTAAACGAAACATTGTTTGGATAACATAGATTAACACCAATTTTTCCTAACACAAATATATAATATAGGTTTACAATTTAAGTACATAATATTTAAATTATAAACCTATTTTTGAAAACAAAATGAAAAAAATTTAAATGTTTCATATTTCTACACTCTTTTAAAGGTAACTGATATTTAAAACAAAAATCTCTTAGTTTCATGCTTCCTGATTTAATCTCAACTATATTATTCAATACTTTCTGGTGTGAATCAATTGATGGGCAAACCACAAGTATACTAGATTTTGAATAGATAGATACACATAAAATGACATTAAAAGTAAATAAGAGCATAAATCTTCAGTAAAAAGTAAAATATAAGAGCATATCAAGAAAATTAGCTATACAATGATAAGTACTGATTATAATCAAGGAAGAAATTCTTTGAAATATTTTAAATTAATTATCTGTATACAGAAAATGTTTATGACACATCTTTCAAATTATAATGATATGTTTTAGCATAAATATAGATAATGTTTGATACAAAAAAATTAATACATAAATTAGAATTTGTAATTCATAAACTAATATCTGATTTAATAAGAATTATCATGTTAACATATTACCAATATCTCACCTGTAAGTATCTTTAAATTTTAATATAGGAACTCTTGCTTGTATGACTTGTAATTTTATAAAAAAATCTGAAAACATAAAGGAAAATTTCTCAGTATCATTTCATCTTATTTAAATAAAGAAATAGATCTTAATTAGAAATGATATATTTCTTTACTTTCTATTTGAATTTAATTTTTCAAAGTTAAAATTAGTTAAGCTGTAAAAAATATTATAGACCATATAACAAATATATATAAATGATGTGCCATATATCCAACATATGGTAAATATGATATATGATATTTAAAGTTTGCATGCACTGAAATAACATATGGTAAAAATGTAAATATTTTTAACAATATGACAATTGACTTTTACCAACTTTAAATTAATACAAATTCAGCAAAGTGCTTAAAATTTCAAATTAATTGTTAAATTATTTAAATTTATGGAAAAAAGAATTAAACATTTGTAATTTTGTATAATATGCAAGCACAATAACCATTTGCTTCATAACAAAATTTTATTTTATGAAAATTCAAATACGTAAACTGATGACTAAGAATCAAAATGATGTAGTACCTATTACTAGACTTTAATTTCAAAAGTGACCAAAAATATAAATATAAAAAAACTATGAAATAATCATAGGAAAATGGCTAAAGACCTTTAATATCTTGTGTTATAATATATTATGTTACATTATATACATAAAAAAGACCTTCAATAAAATATGTGAATATCTTAAAAATAAACATTTTAAAAAAGAATAAATACTTAATCACTGATTGTTATTGGCTGAAAACTCATTGTTAAGATACACACATGATCATCAGTTTGTGTATTTAAATAAAAGTATTTGAATTATATTTTTTACTTGAAATTATTAAAAAAAAATTAAACAATGAATAGATGAACTTATTTTGATATAAAAATTTATAAATTAAAATATATACCTACATTTACGTGAAAGTAATCTTTTTAGTTCCCAAAGAATAGTTACAGCTCTTTTTTTTTTAATCTGCAAGAAAAAAACATTTAATTAAAAATTAAAGAAACACAATTTCTATTTTTAAGGGAGAAAAACAATAACTATCAAAAAATTATAGTGAGTTTTAAATTAAGCTAAAAATATTATACTTAAATATTTCATTTTTCATTTAAATAAAATTTAATACTCTAAATTGACCCATTTCCTTTTTAACAAATTAGTGCTTTTTCTAATAAATCAAATTTTCAAAAGAAAATAATTCTTTATAGATATTTTTTAAATATTGAAAACAATATATAATGATCCACATTCAGTTAAAAAATTTAAGTCTAAAACCAGTCACAAATTACATTTTCCTTCTATTACATGTATATTTTTTGTAATTTTGCCAAATAGTGATAAATATTTTATTAATCTTTTCCAACATTTCCATTAAAGAATGTTAACAAGAAAATAAAGGGTAGGAAATAAAGAAAATGTATTAACAAATGACTACTTCCATTTTCATGAATTAAAATTCCAAAGGAAATTTATGAGTGTGATTGAGTGATAGGACCGTAACATGGGATAATAATCCCAAACTGATCAGGTTCATCTTTACTGAGTTGATTAACAGTATATTTGCAATGCATCTAGCACAGAGATGGGATCCACCAGTTAAGCTGCTGGATAGGAGTCTCTAAATTTAGAAGGGAAGTAGAACTCTTCATGTATCTCCATGGGTATTATTTCACTTGGTCCATGACCTATTTAATGCCATCATTAGTGAACATGACAAATATTCAGTTAAGATGGGATTCAGTATGCCAGCTTCCAATGATAAGAATGATATCCTGATTAACCTGGCTACTGCAGTCTTTGATTGATAATGTAGACAAAAATGAATGTCATAATAATTTACATTTACATCCATTTTAAAATGGTATTATTAGATTTTAATACAAACGATGAGATGCTGATGATGATTGATCCTTTATTGGGGTATCTGATTAAAATTATCATTCTGATCTTAGAATGACCATTTTTGTCTCTTTAGAATTGAGACAGAAATGGTCATTTTAAGATCAGAATGATAATTTTAATCCAAGGCTCTTGTCAACACTTTTTAGTCTTGACCTCAAACAGAAATTTTTTTTAACTAATTCTTTACATTTTTATTTTCATTCTAATGACATAATTTTTAAATATTAATATGAAAAAATAACTAAATTCTACTGTTAAAAGCTATTATCTATATTAATAAAAGCAAGTGTAATGTGTCTGTCCGTCTGACCGAGCTCTCTAGCCAAATCTATCGCACGCAGGGACCTGGA
>JAPDSC010003626.1:0-11589 GCA_026290005.1 Latrodectus geometricus | reverse complement strand
CTTATATGGAGCAATTTTTAAATTGTAAATCCATGAAACTAAATACTGAAGCAGTGATTATCTTATAAATAAAGGTTAGCTCATTAAAAAAATGCCTGAAATAAAATTTCACAGAAATGCTACTTTACATTTGCTATTTTTAATACGCTAATATTACATTGTAATTCCATCAGTAAACAAGTCTGACTTTTTTCATGCATTTCCTAATTTAGTTTAATTTCAAATATTTATCATAGGTTATACTAATGAATGCAAACATGTAGTTAATTAAGTATTATTTATCATAAAAATCCCCCAAAATTACATATGTATATATATTCTGAGTAAAATAATAATAATACAAATATTAAAAGCTCTATAAGAAATTGTAATTAAATGTTGTGGAATTTCATTTGATACTCTTTTATCATTAAAAATTAGTTTAATTAAATTCTGTCTAGCAGTAATATTTTAACAGAACAAAATTCACGGAGCATTTTCCTCATATGACATTTTAATTAAACGACAAGAAATATTTTATAATTTTGACATTATATTTCAAAATAATTGCTGAGTTGAAAGAAACATTTATTGTGGAGGGTATATATAAGCCATATAATATATTCAAATTATTATAATTATTTAAAAAAAACTAATATTAAACTAATATTACATTGTTTTACCATCAATAAACAAGGTTGACCTTTTTTCATGCTTTTCTTAAATTAGTTTAATTTAAATGTTTATCATTGATTATTTTTAAACAATTAGTTACATTTAATAATATGCTAACTTGATATCAAATGCTTTATGAACCAAAACATTCTAGTTTTACTGCAACATTCCTTTAACATTATTCCTAAATGTTCAGGTGCCAAATACTCCTTCAAATCAATTTCATTATCTATCTCAAATTTTTAATTTTTAGTGTTTTATTTATCATTATTTAAATTTTACAAGTAATGGCTGAAATTATCTCCTTAAATTATTTTAATCTTTGAATAATTTATTGAAATTTAAGGAATTGCTTAGGAATTTTAGCCTCATTAATGTAGTAATAAATGAAACAATTATTCAAAAGAACGGTTGATTCAAGAAAGAGAGAATAGTTAGTTGGTAATCCAGAGAAAATAACATGTAAATAAGTAGTGGTCTCGAATTGAATTGGTGCTAGGACGAATTGGTTGCTTAGGGCAATTGGCTTAGTTAGAGCACATTGGTTTAGTGCTAGGACGGTACTCTACACATGAAATGTTCCGGAACTATCCAACAGGTGTTAAACAATGATATTTAGTACATTTTGCCTGTATTCTCAGTACATGCATTTGCTGGGTTGAGTGCTGCAGAGTTTTCCGTGTTCTTTGCGACAGATGACTAAATAGATAACGGAAGTCTTCCCAGCAGGCAATTTGATTGATGGTTGTAAAAATGCTTTGCAACAGCTTTTTAAGACCGTTAAGCTGCCCACTGCGTTTCGACCGAGTGGAAATGCAGTACCATGCATATTAAGAGCTTATACACAAACCTTTTTAATACTAAATAAGTTAAAAACTTTATGATAGTATAAAAATAACATTTATCATCTAAATATTTCCAGCTAAATAGTACGAAATATATCAAGTTTTGTACTTTTTATATGTGATATTTTAGTTTCTTATATTGTTATTTTACCTTAAATTTTATATTTAGGGCCTTAAATTTTTGGACAAAAGGCCGCAAAACCTGTCTAGTGGTTAGCGTAACTGACTACGGATGGGGAGGATCTGGGTTCAAATTCCGGCTCGGGCATCGATGTACTTTCTCTCTGTGTTTTTTGTCCTTTCCTCAGATGATGGATGAATGTGGCCTTTCCTCAGATGATGTATAAACGGGTTTGTGGTAGTGTAGCGTGGGCGATGCTACGCGTACCTCTGAGATTTGGTTCACACGTGCCTTTCGGGTAACGATAAAATGAGAATCAGTGTCTGGTCTTGTTGCGGCAAATGGGCTAATGTTACTTATTTGCTCAATAATGCCCGCCATTAGAAATAAAAAAAAATTAAAAATTGGATAAAAGAAATTAAAATCTACTGAAATGACTTAATATGTTGTTGGAACAGATATTTATTGTTCAATCTCTTTAAATCAGTTTTATAAACAATTAACAGGGTAAATTTTATAAACATAATGCAATGATTTAAAATTCATATTCTATACGATACTGTGTTTATTTTTCACATTTATTGGCTTTCAAGAAATATTAAGAAAACTTGCAGTTTTTTTTCCCCGAAAATGAGATAACTTTAAACTTATGTTAATTACTTCATTTGAAATGAAAATAAAAATTTCGTAAAAGAAATCGATAAAACAATTGCTCAGAATTTTTTTCGTGCTTATTTTCCTCTGATGGGAGATGTCTTTTTTAAATTAAAGCAATGATTAAAAAATAATTACATTGTTAATTTAACGTATTTTTCTTCTAAAACATTGATTTAACACTTAGTTGCTTTTCACAAACTTGTAGAGTAGATTAACATTTTTTCTAACCTTTGAAATGAAAAAAAAAAAAAAAAAAAAAAAAAAAAAAAAAAAAAAAAACATGTTTTTAAATTGGACTTAATAAATTGTTGAAAATTAAAATTAGTTGTAATTTATGAAAGAATATTTTTACCCCTTAATTTCCATCGCATAAGTGTGTTTTAAAAATGCTTTATTTAAAAGATGAATTGAAAATAAATTATCGTATAAAAGTAAAAATGTTTAATCATTTGGAGGCAAAATTTTCACTGTTTCATTTAAATAAAAATTTCATTTTATCAATATGTAATGAAAATGAATAGCGATGATTGAATGAGAATTACTGAAATCTAAAAAAATAATCATTATTATTAAATGTCGTATCTGACATTTATCCACGCTTAAATATATCTAAATTGATTTCAAAAAAGTTTATTTGTCTATAATAAAAGAAAAAACTTGTGTACACAAAATTATTTTAAATTACATCTTTAATCTAATTTCATTTGAAAAAATAAAAATATGCAAAATAAAAGTATTGCAGCATATTTTTTGGAAAACTTTTTCAAAGTATCTTTACCGAATTTGCATACTAACAAGAGTATAGAAGAAAAATTTTGTTAACTTTTAACAAGCATAAAAACTTTTGCAATTCTCTAATGTAATTTTTAAACAACTTGCAAAGCCAATGAAAGCACTTGTTAATCAATTAGCGCGGAATGAACTTTGAATTGTTAAAAGAAAAAAGCTTACATGTGTCATTGATTGAAAATTTAAAAAAAAATATTTAAACTTCAACTTCATAATTTTTTCAGATAAATGTAATTTCAGAATACGAGGAATTATTTAAAAGGCAGTTTTTCACTTTTAAAAGATAGTTTTCATTCATATGGAATTTAGTATATTTTGCAATGAATAAGGTATGATTATTATAAAATAATTTTGGTTCACTTTATTAAAATTATTTTAGTTCACTTGGTACAATAATATATAAAATTTTCAGCAAATGTTAAATAAAAATATATTTTTGCATTCTTCATAACATGTAATCTGAATTATAAACACAATTGACTGTAAATATTTTTCTTATTTCTTAATTATTAATATGGTCCTAAAAATATATCTGGTTAAGTAAAATTTTCTACGTTTTCTAATTCGAAGCATTTTTATATTTTTATTAAATAATTAAAGCAGTAGTCTACACATTTCTTGAATGTCCAAACAATTTATTTATTTTTCATTTAAAAAAGTTCACACATTCCACGTAGAAATCTGAAACGCTAAAAAACATTTTTCTATAATACGAGTAAGAAGCATCAAAAGTAAATAATATTTCTGAATAATCTTTATTTTTTTTTTAAAAATACAAAAAAAAATTATAATTGGTATTTTAAAGTTTATACGTAAATTAAACATCAATATTAACCAAATGTATTGATTGCCTTGCTGATAAAAGAGTTCATTAGTTTCTTCACATAATTAATTCAAACTGATATCTTTTTCATTTTATTGTATCTGTGCGTTACATTTTCAATTTAACCTATTTGTATTCAAGCTGTGTTAAGGTGTTATTGTACTGTCAAGGGAGCAACAAAGTCAAGATAACTGTAAACAATATCACAATCTGTTATTCAAGGTCTTTAGTATATTGCAGGAATTTTAAATCCTTTGTTCAATCTATTACCTGATTGAACAGGATGACGAATGGTTAGTGCTCTAGTTTTCGAATCAACAGTCTGTGAGTTCAAATCTTATCCTTTAACATTTTTAATGGTTTGGAATTCCATAGGTCTCTATCTAATAGTTGTAAATTTGCGAAAGAAATGACCATTTTAAGACAAACGAACCAATCAATTCAGTAGAAAAACTTAATATAACTGTTAAGACTTATGGTTATTATATGCACGTCTGTCTGAGTGGACGTAAAGGCACTTTCCGATTTTTCTGTTGGTGCGTTAAATAGATAGTATTTGCAATGTCTTCCAAATAAAATGATACCTTTGGTGGTATAAGATCAAGTACTGGTGATCTTTTGCTTGGTCCCTTCTTCTTATTGGCTAATAGCCTTCCCAGGCTTCTTCCACTTATGCTGGTGAACCAACAATTCCTAATCAGAAACGCAACAGCAATTTTCCATTTTTCAACAGCATGGAAACTATAAACCTTTCAGCCAAAAGAATTTAATTAGACTGCAATGAACGAAATGGTTAAAGAAAATATCTTAACTGCAAAATTTTATTGTCATGTAGTTGAATATCCATCTTTTCATGCTTTCTGGAAGGAAAATCGCTAAATGTTTCCATTCAAAGTTCAAAAAAAGAAATATCAAATATATTTACACACTTAATAATTTTGACATATCAAAATGCAATTTTATTATATATATATTTTAATTTATATTAAAATTTTTCATTTATAATTCATCAGAGTAGTTTCTTAAGATATTATTAAAATTGAAATATTATTGTATATTTCATTTAAAATACTATTCTAAACATAAAATTTACATAAAAATAAGGAAATTGAGATAAATACAAATAATTTCAAAGTAAACATTAAATGCTCCACTCTTCTGTTATATTTAGGTGATATTACTACAATATCACCAAAATATAATTGTAGATAACATGACAAGTATATAAAAGAAACAAAGTGTATTAAATAATCTCAAAATTATTTTCATTTAAAATTACAATAAAAAAAATTTAAGCCATCTAATCGTTACTGAGCTGATGTCTAAATTATTAGCGAATTAGTTATTAAATCATCTATTATACCTTCATAATTTTACTTAACATGAACAGAATTTCTTATTTTGAAAGTTTAAAGTGATTTTTCATAAATACTTTAATATATATATATATATATATATATATATATATAAGTGCAGATATTTCATAAAGAACAGTGTTTATCTTCCTGTCGCACAAAGTACGAAGTCGATGAAAATTTCAAAAACGGGAGTGCAGGATAACAGAAAAAAATAAAATAAACAGTATTTTTAATTATCTTATAGACTTTTGCAGAGAAAACAAGTACTTTTGTGATTTTATAAATAATATATAAAGAATATAAAAAAATATAATTTATTGTTTATAAATTATATAAATTTTATAAATGTCAAAAAAATTAGTTTCCGTGGCATATATATGTTTCTGAATTCCTTCAAGAAGTTTTTTTTTTCTTTTTAAAAGATTAATTCTGGCAGTGAAGTACATGATGGATTTCTCAAACACGAAGCCGCATTTAAAGATGATGTCACTACTAGCCCATTCTAGATGAAGTACGCAAATATGCGTCAGCGCTAGATGTCCTTCAGATGCTAACGCCGCGTCCTTGACCTCGTCATTCGGGACGAGGTCAAGGGACGGACGCAACGGGACAATCGTCATTCACTTGCATCGTTCTTTTGGAACGAAATATATGCTATCAGGTGCCTTCCTAATCAACGTACCATTCAAAAGGTTGCTCTATTGCATTTCCCTCTCTGACGTCAGAATGGGGTGCGTCAAGTGTCTGTGATTTAATGGATTCTCGTGAATGTAAACATAAACATGACCTAGCGGGTTGTTGTTGTTGTCGTGTCTATGAGTAAGTGTGAAGTGCAAAAAACAAAAAGTTTAAAGTCCACTAAAAGTCTTGTTGATGAGATCTGCCAGTTCTGGAGCCCGACGGCCATAGAGGATCTCAATTGGTGGAGCTCTTAGTTCGAAGAGGGATCGGATAATGGTTTGGCAGTTTAAGACATGATCTGGAGTTAGTTCGGATTGAGGACAGTGCTCGCAGTTGGGATACGATTTAATACCAGTTGGTGATATCTTCATTCCCTTGAAATGTCCAGTACGCAGCCGAGCTATTGTGGAGGAGAGGTTTCTTGGGCAGTCTAGATCAGGGATTGTTGCCTTGCCAAAATGCTGATCGTAGATCCTTCGCCTGGCAACGGCATTTGCGTCTGTACAGGTGACTGTTCGAGGTTGCTCTTTATCTCGTGCTTCTTTTGCAAGGGCATCTGCACATTCGTTCCCCACAATACCCACATGTGCAGGAATCCACTAGAAAATGCATGGAATATTTAGTGAGTGAAGAAGGGTATTAATAATTCCCGTCCGTGCTGACTCACCGTTTTGTATGGCTTCTAGAGCTGATTTAGAGTCCGAGAAAATTACAATTTGTTCAATCGAGCCATCAAAGGGAGAAAAATAGAGACAATGGGTAAGAACCTCTTTAATAGCAACAAGTTCACTAGTGAAGTTTGGCCAGTTGGTATTTTAAGCTTGACATTTTCTGAGGGGTAGAGGATGTAGACGCCAGCACCTCCTCTATTACAATCTATTCTCAGAGGAACCATCCGTGTAAGCAATTGCGCTGTTATCTTTTGCCAGTGAACGAATTGTATCTTCACCTTTCTCTCAGTACGGGAACCTGTAACCCATACTGAGCGCGTCCCCAGGTGGCGGATAGGGGAGTTCCTCTCCACAGGCTGTCCTGTGGGTGGAAGGAGGGAAATGAAATACCCCCCACGGTCCAAACAGGCAGAAGTCCAACCTTCCCGGAGGCAATGGCACCCCTCTTCTATGAATAGAACAATATATAGTGATCTAGCGGGTATTCCCCCTCTATTAGAAACATGTGGTAAGAAGACTCATTTTGAAGTGGTTGTTTACGGTTTCGATTCTTTTGTAGAAAGGGATTTTATGGAAGATATTCAAGCATGTGGATTTTTCTTTTAGATTCATCTGTGTAGATATATATATTAGTGTTGCATATCAATAATTTAATTTAATTTTTTTTATGATTAAAACTATGATACTGTTATTCATATACTCAAAATCTATTTCTATTCTAAGCGTAAAGTGCTCATCTTGTCCATTATTATGTAATGCGTATTTTCCTAAACTGCGTCTTAGGTTTGGCGCCAGTAAAATTGCCCGGTCTGTAATCACAGTCCACAAGTAACAGCTCCCGTCCAGTGGGAGTGCTATCTTTGGCTGCTTCTGTCCTGAAAATGCTAGAGGAATGAAAACGAAATGATTATCTTTTACAAATACCTTATTGTTTCAAATACGGAGTTAGCTTAAAGTAATTATAAAGGTAGTTCAGTTTAAATCTATCATGCACTTTGAAAAAAAAAACTGTTTAGATCTAACTAGATATTTGAGTAATGCAAGTATTAAATTTAGATTTTAATTCTATTTATATTTGTGGATTAGCCAGCCAATGAGCGAAAGGTTAGCGTTCCTAACTTCAAGGCTGTTGGACCCGAGTTCGAATCCCAGTTCAGGCAAGAACGACTTCTTTCATTTTCTTTGTCCTTTCTCCTGAGATGATAGATGAATGTGCCCTGACCTATAAACGAGTTTGTAGTGGTGTAACGTGGGCAATGCTACTTGCCTCCGTGATTTGGTTCACAGGTGCCCACAGCGTACGCTAAATGAGTGGCAATTTCTTGCGTTGTTGTGGCGAAGACTCAATCACCCAGTGCCTGCCATTGGAAGAAAAAGATTTGTGGATTAGGAGAATTTAAAACTATTAATAACTAAATTACTTTAAAAGTAGTAAGTTCCTTTGAGAATGACTAATGTTTTTTAAACTTTATTAATGAACTCGCATGGTAAAAAGTTATCCATTATTTTTTCGGTAGACGTCTGTAGTGATCACTATCTCGTGAGGTATCTATCAAACAATTTCAAATTTATGCTCATTGGAAAGGTGACATTTGACATTAAAATATTCTCTTGCGGTTTTTTGTTTGATTCATTCAGTTACGAGTACAAGGTTTTAAAAATAGAAAACAACAAACAGAAAATTCGATACACTTTAGTTTTTCTTTTATAATGGCGAAAATGCTAACCAGGTGGCTAAAATTGTGAAAGGTGTTTATCGTCCTATATATGACTCTAACAACCAGTTACGCACAATTTTGGTTTCGTCGATTCCGTTTGGGTATTTAGATGCTAAAGATGCACCTCGCATGGATACAACATCGTCGAGAATGTCTATAAAATATCAAAAATTATCAAACTTGATAGCATGTCAGCAGACGTAACTTCGCACAAGACCTAAAAATCTACATGAAAACTGTTTTAAACCTTTTTACAAAGCGAATCTGAAAGAAGTTACAAAAAGTTCACGTACAAATAATAGATTTCTTTTTCCCCAACCTAATATAATCAGTATTTCTTACAAAAACGTATCTGCAAAAATTAACATTATAAGAAGTGACCAGGCAACTCTCTTATAACTTATTTATAAATTTTCTACTAGTCTGAAATATTGTGTGGCTGTATAGTAATTTACTTTTATCTTTTTTTCCGTGGTTGCCTCTCAGTACTGAATGAGTTTGATAGAAGGTCTAAAGTGACATCACTTGAAGATGTGGCTCACGATCCACAAACTGGCTTTGCTTTCCATCAGTTTCTCAATAATCTATTTCGTTTCACTTTTTATTTTCGTGTGAAATGAAAAATGTTAATTAAAGCTATTAAAATAAATGCACTAAAACAAAAAAATATTGTTTGTTGAAATGAATTTAACACAATTTGTTGCCGCCCACTCCGTCTAGTGGTTAGGCTACAGCGAATTGGGTGGTCGTGGGTTCGAATGATGGTTCGTGTATGGATAAATTTTCTCTCTCTTCTGCCTTTGTCCTTTCCTTGTATGAATGAATTATAAATGGTTGTCTGCCCCAAAATCGTCCATCTATGGCATGTGTGCACTGAAAAAGTCCGCAATTGTCAAAAAAAATCGATTGTAAATTTTGACAATTAGAAATTTTGCAGTAAAAAAGTCCAGTATATTCTGGAAAAGAAACATAAAATATACTTTTTAAACAAAAACAATTCGCAAAACTGACACATGAAGCAATTTGCAAGCACTAAGTGCATTAATAATTTCTTATTTATGTTTTAGATTTTAGAAAAAAAAAAGTTATGGTTTGTTTCCGGAAAATAAAGACCAAGAAGGTAACACTCATGAAGTTAAAGAATTAAATATTTTTGGTTAGTTGTAGTCATCAAATACAAAAAAAAATGTAATTTTGTTATTTTGCCAATTTTTAAAAAGCCTTGGAATTTTTTTTCTATAAGCATTTTAATTATTTCTTTTCTGATCTGAAACAATTTTTTTTTCTTGATGAATCTTTCCTTCTTTTCTCTAGGCATACCTAAATTTTTTTAAATTTCTACTCTTCAGAAGTAAGTTTCATCATTCTTTTTAGCATTGAGTTGGAGCTCTTGCAAAGTTCCAAGTGTCCTGCTAAACATCTTTGATTCCTAGTTTCTAACTTCTTTCTCGATTATCTTCAACAGTTTGACTTGATTCTCCAATGATGGTGAATTCTTATTTATGATGGGGAATTCCGCAACTCTTTCACTTTTACGTCTGTAACACGTCAGTTAATACCTTGTAATGTGTAATGAATAAACTGTATGCATGTGAGAGAATAAGACAACAATAACAAGAAATATTTAAATTACTTAACATTTAGCATTGAAAATAATATAGCAGTTTGTAGGATTTGGTGTTATCCATCGATTTTGCAATATTTAAATAGTTCCAAAACTGTTTTATATTTGAATTCCATGTTTAACTGACCTTCATATACAAAGAATGACAATTTAACAACTTGAAAACGAAAAATAGTTAATAATTTTATAAGCTTTTCAAAAGTTTTTTCCACCTAGAAATATTTTTTAAATAATTAGTACTACTTATGTAATAAGATGGCTTTCTAAAAATCATTTGGTAAATTTTATGTTTCTTCATTAGATTAAATTTTATTATTTCTCGTCATTGTTTTAAAATTAGTGACCAACTAAATAAAGATATTTTAAATCTAGAATTTAAAATATCGTATCTATTTAGTCAGTCTCTGTAAAACCATTTCTTTATAGTTTTAAAACTTACAGACACGCCTAACCACTTTTTTTATTTTATATTTAATTCCGGTCCTTTTCAGAAAGTTTTTTTTTTCTTCTCAAATCCTTTTTCATATTGATTAAACAGCGTCTAGTGTAAACAAACTTGAAGCAAACACTTTTGAGACGAATCGCGAATTGTTTCTTCAATTGAAAGCAACAGTTTTTCAGCTTGGAAAGCTGCCATGACCACATTACCAATCAAGAACTTTTATTTGGCAGCTTCCAATCCAAATAATCCATTTGAATTTGAAGAAAAGAGAACGTGTTTTCTATTTTTACTTGAAACAATAAAGAACTTTCTTTGAGGGAATATAAATTCAGAATCCGTTGAATAAATACTTCACATCCTAATAACGAACTGACATTATTTTTCAAGCTGTATAAAGTGTTTTTCAATTTCCACAAAAATAAACAAAAGCAGTCATTTTTTCCTTCGCCCCGGGAACCAGTCCTGACGGTAAATATCCAGCCGAGAGCGTCCGGCGAAATTTCCCACTGACCAATGGTTGTGACATTGATTTAGACCATCCTACTGCAAATCTATCTTTTATTTATGCTTCCATTCAAGTTGTCAGATTTTTCTGTAATCAATTCAAAAGCTTAGCGTGAAATACACAACTGGGATGAAATATATTCACATTTTTTAACCTTCCTTTTTTTATCAACTTTATCCATTCATTCTGTTATCCGTGTCTTGTACAAGAAAAAAAAAAGTGATGAACTTTGATATATTGAGATTGAGTTTGAGAGTTGCAGAGCGTGAACAGTGCAAGTTTCTCTTTTTTCCTCCACTTATAAGTCAAAAATGTTTCCGCCCCTTCGGAAAAGATGTGAGAAGAAAGTATGCTGCAAAAATATTACCAGAACAAAAAGAAATTTTTACGCCAAAAAAGCTCGTTTTCGAGTGAAACGTTATTTCAGCTATTTAGATGAAGAATGTGTGTCGCCTTGCAAATCATAAAATATCTTTCTACCCTGGCAATTTCTTTTTCATCCTGCTGCATCTTAGTTTTTTTTTTTTTTTTTTTTTTTTTTTTTCTTTTTGATATGATGCAGTGCATTTAATACTGCATGAAAATATTAATAAACCTGAATACAAACTTAAAAAAATTCGGTACGTACTTAAAAGAATATTTTTTGCAAATATGTTATTATTATTATTATGCTTCTTTATATTTAACTGAATTAATCAAAT
>JAPDSC010003617.1:0-11485 GCA_026290005.1 Latrodectus geometricus | reverse complement strand
CTTATGATTTATGAAAATCCAGTATTTTGTTTTGTTTTAAGAATAAATATTTTTGATACTTTTCTTTTTTATCAGTTACTTTCTATTTTTTACTATTGCTTGCTTAATTTCCAGAAATGCAATTCTTTCTCACCGACTTCTAGAAATAGCATTTTTTTTGTGTTTTAGACGTTATCTGCTTAAGACATAATCTTAATTAAATTGTCGTACATTTCTTTTATTGCATCTATTTTTAGCAACCCATATCTGCCAATTGAAACTGATAAATAGCTAAAATGCTTCGAAACTCCGAACAACGTGTCAACATCTAAGCCAGTGCTATTCTTTTCAGATTGGTATGCAATTCCAAAGGAGAAACATAAGACTTTACGAAAGTATATTATGAATACGATTTCTAAGCTTGTTAATCGTTAGCGTGTTTAAGTGTCAAATACATTACCTTTTAAGCAAAAGAAAGACCGTTTTTACTCATCATGTTACCGAACGCACCTAAATTAAAGGTGTACAACCTATATTCTTCGAGAGATTAGTTTGACTTGCCAAGACCTCAACAAGATATTAATGACGCATTTTGATGATCGATTAATGGCTTTGAAATAGGTTGAGGAAAAGAAATATTTTTTTCTTCTTACAGAAATAATTAGTGGTTAGTTTGTTTTGAATGCCAAATTAAGATTTCCTAACCAGGCAATGGTAAATTCAAAGTTGGTACCACGAATTTCAATGCCTGAGCGAGAAATAAATGTCTTAATCTTTATATCTCATTCTCGAGTTTACTTAAGAACATGTTCTAAAAGTAAAAATAACTGTTTCGTTTTCTAAGCACGCATTTGGCTATTCGCACAGTCTTCATTGCTTCAAATATATATTGTTCTCTCTCCAAAATATGTATGTGTTTTCTTCGTGTATTTTCAATTAAAACGCGCGATTATTTTAAGAGTGTTGTTTCTTACTTTTAACGTTGCATTGTTTTGTTTTCCATTTTTAGAAAGGAACGTAGGTAGTTTTTGTCATATCTTTTTCACGTGACTTCCATACTTATTTACTTACGATGGAAAAATGAAAAATTTGAACCGTAGCGAATATGAATAGAAAATGTTAAGAAAGTTTGGACCTCGAAATATTTTTGTTGTTGAGCAAAATAGTGGAATCACATATTTCATATTTAATTCTATGATTTATATTTGCATAGAATATAATATTATTTACAAGAAATAAAATAGCATTACGATACGAAACCTTACATTTTCTACACTTTGAGAGAGAAAATTGAAATCTCTGAATTAAAATAGTTCATATTGTCATTATATTCATACTATAAAAAACAATGTTCTTACAAGCATTTTTACAATTGTATAAATTTGACTAAATTATGTGTTAAAACAAACAGATTTTTTTTTTTTTACTAAATGTACTACTTATTTCTTTCTACTCATTCATCGATGATAAGTTTGCCGATGCATTCTATTGACTTCTGAAAATAATATTTACATCCTAAAACGAATAACTAGTTTCGAAATATGGATTTTAATTGAATAACAAATTGAAGAGTAAATTAAAAATTTGTTTTAAAATACGTAAAAATAATTAAAGGTAAAAATAATTGTCTTAATCTTTTGTTTTTATTTTTGTTTATTTTTTTTACAAAAATAAATAAAAATAAAAACGTGAAATGTAACGAAAAATAATTTAAAATTTATATATTATTTTAAATGAAACAGTTGAAAAACTTAATGACGATTTCCCCTTTTCCATCATTTATCTTAATAATTTTCCACACACCAACCCTCTCATGTTGTGAAATATTTTGATAATAAGAGATTACAAGGTTACATTTTTATACGCGGAAAAAGATTTTGGCTGCTCCAAATTCTCATTAAATCAAATTGCAGACTGCAGTGATAAGAATGCATTCTTAAGCGATCTATTAGCTAACCTTATCTCATGGTAATTCCACATTAGATCTTATATTTCGCTTTCATTAAAAAATTTAAAACAGAACAATAATAAAACGTTTTGAGAGAGATGAGATGACAACTCGACATACATGATGAATTCATATAATTTGTTTTTTACATTTCCTTTTGAAATAACTCCATTTATTGACGTAAATCTTATATATATCGATATTTTCCCTACCTGAAATGTTTATTAAGTATCTTTTCCATAATATCGATGAATGTGAAATGACTGATATAATAAAGAATCGTTGCAATCTTTCATCGTAATTTCTAACTTCTCAATCGACATTTTTGACACATGAGCTGGGAAATGAAATTGGTCTTACGTATACTCAATGCAGGTCTCATATGAATTAGCCTTAAGTAAAAACGACAAATCCAACCAATCTGTTAAAACAAACCAGTTATACATAAATATTGTTGCAATATTTACCACTAGGCGACATGTGCTTTGACTAAAATTGTAAATTAAGGTCTGTTGGGTAAGCTTTGGAACATTTTATCAGAAAAATATTTAATTTTTTTTAACAAAATATAGACTATTCATAAGTGAATAAATTCGAGATATATTTCAATAAGTGTAACTAGAGCTGCTACTTATTAACGTCAAATTCTGCTTTTTAGCATTTCAGAGAATTATTCGAATAAAATATTTTCAACTGCTGTCAAAAGGAATAATAATTTTCATATTTACCCTACAGCTGTAATTTAACAAATGCTTGTATCAAAAGCTAAATGCAGCAAACAATGTAATTCAGTAATGGAATGGAATACTTTTTTATGATTTTTTTCTATGCGAGACAAAAATTTTGAAAGCACACAAACACAGAAGAAAAATGATGTCATAATAGAAACATACGAACAGTAAAAAAAAAATTATGCTTTGTAGGTATTAATATAATTATTTTAATCGCACACACTACTCAATAATCAAGTCATATTTTTTCCTTTGTCTGTAAGGTAGTGATCAGACTTTTGCGTCATCATCAATGGCCAACTTGAATATCTTTGACTCAATTATTACTAGAAGACAGTTATTACTATAAATTACTCAAAACTTTAAGCTCTTCTAAGGAAGTAATCAGCAGAATTGGTAATAATTTTTCCCATGTGTCATAGAGTGAAATAAAAAACAGAAGTTTCTCATATTCTGTCCTTTAAGCTAAATGACATAAATAAAGAAGATTTTCCTTTTATCATATGACTTTTATCAAATTACTGTTAAAGATTGTTCATTTATTTATTCCATGTATTTATGAACAAAATCGAGATTATTCGTCAATTGAAATGACGTAATTAACACGCATAATCCAGAAAATTATAAAAGAAAAACAGATTGACACAAGTAAGCATTTTAACAATTAATAAACCTCAATCCCTATATTAAACACTATTGTCAATTAAAGGAATAATAAAATTATTTACGATTTACAAGATTATTCACAGTTTACTTTTTCAGAAAATCGATTCAAAAGTTTCGCTCTTACCCTCTTTAAAACCCATTGAAATACTTCCATTAAATACATTAGAAACAAGCTGAATGTACCAGCTTTCTCATCGTTTGAAAATTTTACATGTAGTTCAATAAATTTATAGCTTATACCTCTAATTTAATATTTGTTTATTTAGTTTAAATTGAATTAGGAAAACGTGAATCTCGATTTCGAGATTCTGGCTTGTTATGAACTTAGACAAACATTAAATTAAAATAGACAATGAAAACAGAAGGGACAAAACACATTAGATATTTTTTGTATATGTTACCGTGAAAGACCGAAATCAGAGAATGTCGACATTCACCGGTGAATGTCAACACATACCAAAAACGTTGGTGAAAGACCGTACAATTGATTACGTTTCTTGCACTTTCGGACCATCGCCGGTATATGTCGACAATCACAGACAAGCTTTGGTGGAATTTGAAAAGATGATTAAAGAGCTCGAAAAGGAGATAACAGAAGGCAACGTCAACAAAGAGGTGCGGCCTAGAGCATTTAATTTGTTTTTAATTTGTTTGTTGTCAGGTTTGTCCCGCGGGTTAAAAATCCTCTACACTTCCTCTACTCACCGTGATTGGTCACTCTTCCTTTCTAAGAGAGGCGATAAGTTACGTCACACATGTGACGTTTTTCACGCCTGAAATATTGAGATAAGAAAATGTAAATCTGCATTTCTCCTCTCCGGATACGGAGAGATGAAACGCATATTCAAGATTCACCATTAGTGTATTGTGGATGTCGACATTTGCCGGTGTAAGTGAGAAATGAGGATATCTAGCAAATATTTCGGACATACACCAAGCGACTACGTGAATATTGACATTAACCAGCGAATGTCGACATTCTCCAGATTTCGGACTTTCACGGTAACATATACAACATACTAAAATAAACAAAGGCCCAAAGAATTTTAAAAAAAATTGGTTAAAGTTTCATTTTAAACTGGAAAGCATAAAGTATTATATTAAAGTCAAGCTCTTTCCATATGCATTCTAATGTATTTCCAATTGGTTACGTATTAGGAAAAGCGAAAACTCATTCGATTGAAGGAAAAAATTTATAAATATCATTATTTAAAAAAAAAATACACAATGTGAATGTAGAAAGAAGAAGAATTCAGTGTGTTTTTAGTAAATATTTTTTTCTACCCCCAGCGAAGAGAAATAGATTTAAAAAAAAAAAAAAGAAAGAAAGAAAAAAAAAAGAAAAAGAAAAGAAAAGAAAGCTTATTTCTTGAATCAAAATGAGTTCCGGAATAGAATGTTACATCAATAAAATTAATTATATTGCGACATAATCACCTTTATAGGATGCTCAAATCAACGTTCATTACACTTAAAAAGTACAAACACTGTAATCAAAATTTCGAAAATATCTCAACTTTTAAGCTAGCAAGATTTCTACATCCTGATTTATATGAGTTTCACTCTATTCCATTAAGTCGTTCTGAATTGAAATGTAGACAAAATTTAGGAGGACAAATAGAATAAGGGTTTTATTTATATATAGATCAATAATTTTTTTTTTTAATTTAGACACCATAGATAAGAAACAAAGTGAATAATCGGGAGTTTATATTAAAATTGAACTATTATTATTATTGAAACTAAATAAGTCGATACTAGCTGATGCAGAGATATATTTAAATTTTGTATTTTTATCGTACTAGGGCTATTGGTGATGGTCTTGGATAATTTATGAACCCCATCTGGAGACATTATCTTGTACTTTTAAACTACGGTCAAAAAATCTGATCTGGCAGAGCCTGCCATCTTCAATCAATTACAGCAAAAGGATATAAGAACATAACTTTATTAATCCTGTCAAACAACAGGCCCTAGTTGAATTAGATATCGAATCCGCAATCTTCCGGGCTTGAAAGCGCCACTTTTCCCTACCAGCCTATGTGCTCCTTAGAATAAAAAAAAAAAGTTATTGCTAGTTTCAACATTAAGTTTTTCTGTGTGGGTACACATGCCAACGAAAAAGCTGCTCGCATAATTTTATATTTGTATCCATCCAATTTTTTATTATCTCTGAAAGCAATTTTCGAAAGTTTGCATAACCGTCTTCTCTTTATCGAGGCGCATTTTTGGTACAAAACATCTTATTTTGGCCCATCACCAAGAATGCATTCCATCGCTCTTGGCCTCGATCCTAATTTTATGCAACACTTTCAGTGCCTCTCGGAATTTATCCTTTGAAAAAAATATTACAATGTGCGATTTTTTTTTTCATTCAATTTATCTCCGGCAAGCAATGATCGGGACATCCTAATTTTCTCCGTACTATTTTCACGAGCCTAATTAGTTCTATTTCAAGAAAAGAGAGATGTTAAATTATTCATTTCCAAACAACATCTTGTAGAATTGGGTTTAATATAATCTAATATTTAATAACCTAGTGCCTGTTACAAATTACTTTTATCTATTATTACTATTTTTTTTATATTTTCCAGATATATCTTCAAATAGTTTGTTACATATGCAAATAATAATCATTTGATGAATGTTGAAAGGAAATAATATCATATTTTTGTATTTCGCTTTCTAGAGGACTTATTTTTTCCATGTTTATAAATCCCATTATGAAAATAAAGGGATCTATAATAAAGAGTTTAGTGGAGGTTGTTATGTTTTTTAAGAAAAGGTATTGTTCTCTTATCTGAAAGGTAGTAAGTTCGATACCAGATCCTATTGCAGACTTCTGTATTATGCTCGTGGTTCATACATGTTAAATTTTTAGTAGGTTCGTATGGTGTAAGAGTTAGTAAAGGAATTTAACTGCTTAAATATTCACTTTTCACTTGAAGATGAAAATATTACGAGATGGTTCGTTGTGTTGAGTGGTTTTATTGCCAATAAATGGTAAGATTAGAATGCATAAAAATAATTAGATGACTGTGATTCAAAATCAGAATTTGATTGACAGTTCGGTAGATTTTTTTAATGCAGAAATAGGCAGCAAGAAATGTATTGCTAACAAAAAAAAATATATTAAAAGAATGAAACTAATAACAATATTTTGGAATGGGATTCACCATGGCCTATTGGTAAAATAGCGTTTATCGGAGCAAAATATTTTGGGTTCGATCCCAACCATTGTTGAACAACGAAAGATAGATGTTGCGCTTCTGTCGGAATGAGTGCTTGGGAATTTTCCGGGTTTTTATCCTTCACGTGAATGCGACCCATTATCTATGAAAATGTCCTCCCGGAAAGCAATCACTAGATGGTTAAATGCTTTACGACGTCTTTCAATCGTTAAGCTGTCCATTGAAATGTTAAGATATTTTACGTCCATAATAATTATGATCATAAGACATTTTTGATGAAAAGAATGAAAAGGTTAATAACAATATTTTAAAACAGGAAAGTTTCAAAGCTCGTGATTTGTTTCCCTTTATTACTAATTGTGAATTTCCAAAAGTAAGAGCACGCGTCTCACTGTTTCACATAAATATTTTAAAGTTAGATCATTGTATTTATTTCATCTCTAATAACCGCTTATAATAACCATCTAAAGAATATAACAACCCTTTCTTTAAATTCATTTTTACCTTATATTATTAACCTTATACTTCATCTTAATAAAAATATTATTTAATTACTATCGACATTTGCCAAAATTATTTGTGTAAATTTTCTATGGTCAATGAAATATCAAAATTCCAATGAGAACTTTTTTTAAAAAACTTAATTGAATGATGGAAATATTATAGTGTTTAAAATTTTTAATTAGTATAGTGAATATTATATATACACACAATATTTTGGAAGATATTCAACATAGAAAAATATCACTATTAACTAAAAAGTAATAAAATTTTTTAAAAATTTGGTTAATAAAAAAATTGCGTATACATACATACATATATATATATATATAAAATAATATATATATATATAAATATATATATACAAATATAAAATTATATATATATATATATATATATATATAAGGTACTCCCTTCTGATTGACTTTCCCATTTTCTGTTCACTGCACTAACTTAAGCTGCTCTAAACAATCAGGTTCTATCTATTATTTATTACTGTTATTCTTAGTTATATTCCTTTTCGCAATATTATTTTTGAATAGAATAAGGTCTAGAATACGAAAAAAATCTTCCTGAAAGACTATAAGAGGGAAAGCGAAGCATTAAACACATGCACGGCGATAGTTAAAAAGCCCTGCAATATCACGATATTCGGTCGTTATGCTGTCCATAAAGAAATATCAGATACTGAATACAAAATTGTCATAGTCGTTAATAATGAGTTAGTGTCAAAACATATTTTCGTACGGTATTTACTTAATTAAATATATTACGCGTGGGGTTTCTAAATTGAATGTCCCTTTCGGTATACAAAAACATCACTGGTACATGGGAAAAGCAGCAATGTAAATATTTAATCTGTATAAAAGGAATTAGTTTTTGTTGACATCTTACTAGTTTTACGTACACATCGAAAACAACCACCTTGAAAAATATGAGCTTCAGCAATGAATGAAAATAATATTTCCGGTAAACGACTCTATTTTCCCATCGTAAAGAAAAGCTCTAAGAGTATTTGTTCCACGAAGCCTTAAAAGTGATGGAGTCATCAGTGGTCGCCCCAACACTCATAAGTCACATACATATTTCAGAGCATGGGGCTTCATCTAAGCCTAAAAATAGAAGCTCCAAACACGAAGAATGAAGATTGAAAACAAGTTCACGGAGTGGGGCTTGTTTACTCCTCTTTATTTATAAAACAATTGCCAATGAAGGCACATGAATCATACTACTTTAGAAAAAAAAATCCGAAAAATATTCTATTGATTCTTTTTTTATCAAGTCTATAAACACTTTAAAAGTTTTTGATGCATAGTACAAAAATTAGTTTGATTATACGCTATACATTCTATGAAAACAGATATTTAATTTTAAGAAGTGATGATTTTTCCACTATAAAAGGTTTCCTGTAATTAACAAGAAGTTTATTTTTATGAAAATTTGTGATTATAAGTTCTCTATTATATATATATTATAGATAACTTAAAGCACACATATATTACTAACGTGACTGTTTCCTTAAAAGCAATAATAGACTGAAAGCATATGAAGATGTAACATTATTTTATTTTGAAACATTTCTGTGATAATTATCATAAAATATCGAACATAAGTAATAATTTATCGTTTGAGAAAAGAATGAACACGCGTTTCGTACACGAGCAAATGGTCGACTTCTCTGCTTTCACACCAGATCTCTCGATGGTAAACAAATGCCAAGTAACATTGATCGCTTCTTTATTTATATAGAAAAATATATATTCTACTTTATTTATATAGAATTTAGATAATGCTTTAAAACTTATTGAAAATAATATTTTTGCAGCCATTTGTTAATAAATACTTTTATCCTGAATTTGTAATCGCCTGTTCATTTATACGAACACTGTAGACCAGGTATGGCCAAGACGTCGACCGCGAAGACATTTTAGGTAGACCACGCAACTATCCCAATAGTGATCTCGTATATTAACAATTTAATTTATGACTTGTGTCATAGAATTAATGAATTATTTAAAATAAAAATTTACTACAGATTTTGCTTTAAAACCTAAAACAAACTGTGCAAAGTAAGGCACTGAATTTTTCGTTTCACAGTGGAATTAAATCGAAAGAATTTGACAAAGTGGGATGCTTGGATCCAATAGCCGGAGCATGATAGCGACGTGCCAAGTCGTCTAATCTACCTGTCACTTCTGGCCGTTTATTTTCACTTTTAAGTTAATCGTCTTACGTGGCAAGTCGCTCGTTTCCTACCGCACTGATACGAATTTGTTTCAAAACTGTTGAATGTTCGAACTGTTGTTCGAAATGGTTGATACGAAACTGTTGAATTTGTTTTTCAAAAACCCGTCCAAAAGGACTCAGCCAGGCACCAGTGCTAAGAGAAGTAAAACATACCATTATCACAATGAGTGGGAAGATGATTACTTTTTGTTATGGTGAAGGAGAAATGTGTTTGTTGTCTCATACGTAACTCAAGTGTGGCATTACCAAAAAAAAAAAAAAGAAAGAAAACGTCGAAAGACAATTTAAAACCTTGCACTTAAAATACGCTACAGACTTTCCAATCGGCAGTGAACTTCGAAAAGTTAAAGTGCATGAATTAAAGTCGACTTTACATTTACAGCAATTGGTATTTACGAAACTAGGCACCAAAGCTACAGCAGCAACATTGGCGTCGTTTAAAATTACAGAAGTTTTGATCAAGCGAAAAAAACCATTCGAAAATGGAGAATTGATAAAAGAAGCTTTCAATAAAGCGGAAGAAGTGCTTTTCTACGATTTTAAAATCAAATCTGAAATAATATCGTCAATAAATAATATTTCTTTGTCGCGTAACACTGTGATGCGACGGACAGAAGCTATGAATAATAATTTGAAAAATTTATTGAATGACAATTTAAAAGCTTGTAAGTTCCTATCGCTTCAATTTGATGAATTCACAGATATTAGTGACATTGCACAGTTATGCCTTTTTGTGAGAATGGTTTTCGATGACATGACTTCAAAAGAAGAATTATTAACAATAATTCCATTGAAAGGACAAACGAGGGGACAAGATATCTACAATTCATTTAAAAACTTTATTGATAAGACAGGATTTCCAATTTATAAATTGGTCTCTATTTCAACAGATGGAGCTCCAGCAATGGTCGGGAATCGAACTGGTTTTATTGCCTTATGCAATAATGATGAGGAAATTCCCAGTTTTACCAGCTATCATTGCATTATCCATCAACAGATATTGTGTTCAAAAACTCTAAAGTCTAATGATATAATGCAAATTGCTTTTAAAATCGTCAATTCAATTCTTCAAGAAGTCTTCAGAGACGACATTTCGGGCGCTTTTGGAAGAAACTGAATCAGAGTACGGAGATCTCTTATTGCACACAGACGTGAGGTGGTTAAGCCGTGGTGCTTTTTTTAAAAAGATTTTGTATTCTGTTACCAGAAATAAGAAATTTTCTACAAATAAAATGAGAGCACATTACTGAATTGGAAGATGGAATATGGCTCATGAAACTAGCTTTTCTCTGCGATATCACTGCAAAACTTAACGACTTAAAACTAAATCTGCGAGGAAAGAATAAATGTTTAACAGACATGATGAGTGCGATTAAAACTTTCAAAGAAATGATCAAAAGATATGCGTCTCAATTATGAAAAAATGAATTGAGAAACTTCAATAACATGGAGGAAGAGTGCATCCATAATTCAAACCGAGACTTCGAAGATTTCGTTGAACACTTAGATGTTTTGTTTGAAGAACCTGAAAGAAGATTCACTGACTTATTTAGATTGGAAGAAATATTATGATATTTCTTCCAATCTGAATAAGTCAGTGAATAATATTATAAAATTATAAAATTTTATGATATTTCCTCATTTAATAAAAATGTCAACATTGATGGAGTATCTGAAAAAATAGGACATTTAATAGATACAACTTTAGTCATGGTCTTAGAAGAAATTATTAAATTAAGATGCGATCTATTTCTTAAATCCAAAGCATCTAGCGATACTGATTTTGGAAATTCATTTCTGAGGAAATGTTTCCAAATATTTACAAATTGATTTTGTATTTGAAATCATACTTTGGATCGATGTATCTTTGCAAATCTTCTTTTTCAACTATGAACGCCATAAAAACTAAACATCTAAACATCAAAAACTAAACAAAAATTAACAGATGAACATATAATTTCATGTTTACGCATTGTAATAAGCTCGTATCAGCCACAATATGATAAACTTATCGGATATATACAGTGGCAAATTTCATCTAAACAAAGTGAATTGGATGGTCAATTTTTATGCACATGAATACTTTGATTATTTTCGTCAGTGAAATTTTATTTTGTAAATACTAAAATTTTTTTTTTATTTTATTTATTTTTTTTTTTTACGAAAAATTAAATAATATACCATTTTTTCTGTTACCGAAAATAAATGTATAAACATATACG
>JAPDSC010003613.1:57354-71961 GCA_026290005.1 Latrodectus geometricus | reverse complement strand
CGCGTTTCATTACATAAAATTTTCGGTTTATAAAAAAAAAAAAAAAAAAAAAAAAATATTATAATATTAATGCGGTATTTATAAAGCGATTTCCTCTTAAAATGATTAAAATGAAAATTAATAATTTGAAACACCAAATGGCGTTTTATTTACTTTAAATTTTTTTATAGAAAGTTATTATGCTCACAAATATCAGAGTAAACCACTGAAAAGGAAGCAACTATTCAAATGATCACGTGACTCGACAAAATTCTTTTTTAGAATGGTAAATTGTTTCGTAACTCATTTATGTATTTTCCGCGTGTTTCATTTCACATTTCTTTATCAAGTTAGTTTATGTGCTTCTCGAGAAAACGTCGTAAACAGCTTTCACAAATATTCCATTTCAAGAGAAATTCTGACATTGAGAAAAGAGGTGCATTTTTCAATTTTCAAATGACTTTCCCTGTACGAATGGAATGCCATTTTTAATAGATACGCTTTTTTAAAACCAATGTTTACTTCATGTGTATTTGAATTGTCTGTGTTGTTTTAATAATGTTGTCTTCAAATATTTCAAATCTGTTACGATGACAACAGACATTCATTTTTTGGAATAAGAATTCAAACTCAGTACATTTGAAAAATAAATTCTTTCTTTTCCACGAATCAAAATAAACCCAAGAGAATTTGAAAAAAGCGCAATGTTACTTTGGCTTGAATAAAATATGAATTATTTTCTTCAATTAAAATTATAAAGCAGTATTGTCATTACACCCAAGGCTGGTGTGCGGAAGATATTTTAGAAAATGGTTTGTTTTCTTCTTAAGTGTTATCGAAATTTTTTATAAGAGTTTAAAAAATTTCTTCTCTAGAGGAATTTGATGACACGCAGTGTAAAACTTAAAAGCCTAAGGTTTGAAGTATTGGAACATCCCAGTTTATTCCACCTTCAGGGAGCACTTTTCATAAATAGTGGACCATCTTTACGTGTTTCAAGGGAGGAAACCTGGAAATACCTCAAATATCCAGATACATGTGTATGCGGAAAGCTGAAATGGAACACTCCCCTTTCGTTGTTCAACGTAAGTTAGGTTCAAACCTAGACCCTTTTATTCCAAAGATCTAGATCCTACTACTAAGCCATAGTCTTAGTTGAAATAATTTGGCATTATATTGCGGAAAATCATAGCCCAAATAAATCTCCGACAAATTTTGACTTCTGGAAGGGCTTGTCTTTGTATTCACAAATCTCAAAGGAGGAAACTAGGAAAACTCACAATCCGCACTACAGACGTGTGTGAATGATGCAGAAACGCAACATTCATTTTCCAGTGTTCAATAATGACTGACACCGACTTCAGGACTATTCATTTCAAAGCACATGGTCTTCTCATTTGGTCACAATGAGCAAAATTGAAGCAATTTGGCGCAGCGTAGCAGATAATCTAATACCAAATGATATTTTTAAAACATATGAATAGCAATTATTACTTTACTGGAGCACTTTTCAAAGTCCTATTCGCGAGTCTCAAGATAGAAAACTCGGAAAACTCCTACGCACCCACGATTGCCTGAAATGTTAGAGTATCGTTGCTGGAAGGTAGTGAGTTCGAATCCTGGCTTAATCAAACATCCGTCGTGTTCACTAAAGGCAGCCGAGGCACGTTAAATATGTCGCAGTCGCAATATCCTCCAAGTGAAATGATATCTATGGGAGTGGTAGATCAAGTATTTGGGTGTCATCTGCTTAGTCCCTGCTAAATTACGAAGACTCTCATCCGGCTGCTTCCATCTAACTGATAGAGTCGAACTCAGGGCTTAGTACAAGGAAGTATGTCTGTGGAATTGCTAATGCAACAACCCCACAGACATGCATATAGAAAGCAGAAGCACAGCATTTAGCCTCATTTTCCTACAATGACTAGGATAGAAAACGGTTCCTTTCACACCAAAGTACGGGGTCTTACTACTTGGCCACTATGAGTCCTTTAGGAAACAATCTGAAAGAAAGGGAAAATCACACTTTATTTTTAAAAAACTTGGAGAATACTTTTTCCTAATTTATTAAATTGCCCTATAAAAGGTATACTCTTTTGAGTCCCCTCACATTCCCTGATAAAATGCTTGCGAAAACTAATTTCGGATAATGTTGAAACTTTAGATGTTGATTATTGTTGTAAAGAAATGTAACGGAAAAGGGGATTGCTTTTAGATCCTGAAGATCGCAGGTTTGATTACAGTAGTCAGCCGAGAACCATCATGCTGGACATGTATGCAATTAAAAATCATTTAAGGTCCAGTGTCCTTCAACTAATGTGACATAGTATGGAGAGAAAGATGTCAGCTTCATTTGACCATTGTTTAAAATTAATAGATGGTTGTATATCTTTAGCGACTTTGATCAATAGAACTGCTATCGGAAACGCATTACAATAACTTAACCTAATTTTATCTACATAATGCTTCAAAATAAACTACTAAAATATATGAATAATAAGGGCTGTGGTGGCTTTCAAAGGGAAAGTATCGTTCTCGTTACTGGGAGGTAGAGAGTTCTATACCTGACTCAGCCAAAGATCCGTATTGTTTGCCTATGCACTTTCAAATGCACAAAGAGGGCCTAGGCACTTTAAAATTCCTATAGGATCTAATATCTTCCTCTTATATATTTAAAGGGGATCTTGCTAGCGCAGATGTAGATCTCGTTACTTAAAAGTGATGATGCTTGCTGGTTTTCAATTCTAGCAGAAATATTAGCTGCAGGCCTTGCAAAAAAGAAAGCAAACAAGTGTTAGTAATGCAAAGTATTTCAAAAATTTAAATGTCGAAATTTTTTAAGACGTTAGAATGTTAAAATAATTCTGGCATAAAATTATAAAACAGTTACTGTATTTCTTCTTGTAAATTGTGAAAATACACATTAAAAAACTATTAATTTATGTTGTATTTATATTAGACACTTTAAATTCATTTTTTAATATAATTTCAAAAACATTTTTTTTTCATTTTTTTTCTTTGTTTTTTAAATTTTACTTTTATACAAAATTTTCAAGATCTAAGTAAATATTATGTGCCTCATTACTTATCTTTATAATTTTTATGCAAAAGTTTCAAGAATTTCAGTAGATTTGACAAATTTATTGCTTGGATTTAAAATAAATTTAAAGTTCTATTTCTCATCAAAATGCAGAGTGGAACTTTGAATTTTATCACACTTTTATTTCGCGACAAAAATATTAAATAACATATTTTCTGATTTGGAATTCAAAGAACCCAATTAAAATTTTCAGGGTGAAATATAACGTATAAATTTGCTAATGATATTATCAAGACCATTAGGCCCTTAGCCAAGAAAATGTAATGCATTTTATATTAAAATAGAACCCTCTTTTGAAACATGGTTTTTACGTTCTACGTGCGAAGAAATGAAATTAAAAAAAAAGTTATTATTGAGACGGTATTAATTAAAAATCCAACAAATAAAAATGCATGTAAAGTAGATATGAATAGCAGCTTTATATTTTTTCTGCATGTAGAAAATAAAGGTCTTTCGATAGCAATTCATGTGTAAAGTAGTTTAGATTTATTTCAATATATGTGCAGCTGTATATTTCGACCCACAAAGAAACATTCTTCCCCAAATCTGCCTTGGCCCATTTGATATATATATATATATATATATATTATCAAAATAAATGATAACAAAAATATATTGTAGTCACTTGAAATTTAATACACTATAGCGCAACGAAAATGCAAATAGCGCTCGAGTTGAAAATAAAAATATTTTCAATATTCTGGAATTAAAATATGACGTATAATTTTCTAAATTTAAAAAAAGTTTTAAATAAGAAAATTCGTTAAAAAATAAAATGAAAACAAAAAATGAGAATTTGATAAAAGACGAGAGTGACGACCAGAGTGTCTACTTTGTCATTGGATCGCAAAGATTCAAGGTTCTTGCAGGGGAGTGGTGGTACTACCATGGCACAAAAATCCACGGATCAGAAATTTAACAAAGAGTTTAAATTGTATTTTAAAAAAATTCCTATGATTATGTGAAACATTTTGAGCAATTATTTGAATACTTGTAACTTTGTTCATTTGTACTTAAGGAGAAAAGAAATTATATAAATTATAATGATTTTTTATATTTTGATTCCTTGAAAAGTATTAAGGTATCATGGTATGAAAAGTCGTTTTCAGTTCTGGAGGGTGGCGAATACGAAATCAGATGTTATCATGTTGCTGAGAGGGGTTATTTGAAATTTTCAAAAGGTTCAGCAAATATCCAGTAATGTGTTGTGCCGTGGAAAAGACAGTGCCAGCTCAGGTGTCGACTTCGTATTTTGATATGTTTTAAAATTATAAAAGCATCTGTTTATGTTTTGTGGCTTCGATTATCAGAAATTAACTGTCGAGAAGGAATCTTAATTTTTTTTTCTTTTATCAAACTTCACTACTATTTCTGGAATTACATTTAATATTACGAATTATTTGTTCAACTGCTAACAGAAAATATAGAAGAAACAAGCAATATAAAATATCAATGACAAAAAATTTACAGAATTTCTATTATAGGAAATGACATGAGGTAAATATTGCACTAATAATATAAAAGTTGGTTATTAGTAGAAAGTTCCACCGCCCACCATGTCAAGTGGTCACAGTGCATGACAGCGGATGGAGAGGTTCTGGGTTCGAATAGCCGCTCAGACATAGATGTACTTTGTCTTTCTCTCTCCTGTCTTTGTCCTTTCCTTGAATAAATAGGTTGTGAATGGTTTGCCACGCTATACACGTGTACCTATGGCATGTGTGTACTGAGGAAGTCGGTCTCTACACCAAGTTACGGTTCAGTTGGAGAAGTGAAGCAGCGCACCCCATATTGCCAGTCAAGATGGCACAAGACGATAACAACAACAATATTAGAAAGCTCCAAACGGCCTTGATTATAAACATCCAGTTAAATACAGGTGAAACACACTAATACAAGCATAATATAAAATAAATGCACTCTAGAAACATGTTTTTGCACCTGCATACTGCCCAGTATTTATATCAAAGTTGGGCTTTACCAATTAGTGGAAGCAGCCGAGTGGGAGTATTCGTAATTTAGAAGTAGGAATCAAGCAAAGACCTCCTAATACTTGGCTTTACAGCCCCAGATATATCATTTCACTTGGAAGACATTGCAATCTCTGTTATTACATGACCTATTTAATGTAACGTGCTCCAGCTGCCTTTAGGGAATCAGACCAAGATTCGAACTCACTGCCTTCCGATTATGAGAACGACACCCCAACCAATCAGGACAACCCTCGTCCTTTAGTCCAGAAACAATGTAGACTCAATGCCGAAATGCCAAATGAATAAGAATTGTTATCCATGCAAAAAGTGGCCAATAAAATATTGATCTTGGATTCCTAATTCATTGGCAACAGTGTGTGTGTCTTCTTATTAATGAAAGAAAAAGTATTTCGTTTTACGAGGTTGTGGTGTTAGTTTTACTTTTTTGTGAGGAGTGTTTTAAAAAAAGAGATATGTGGTGGGTGTGATAGATAGTCCGAATAGATTTATCGAGACGCCAACTCAAAATTGTAGTTGGGGTTCACAATACTAGATGAAATAGATGACTATCTTTAAAAAAATGTAATGTACTTCAAGAATAAAATACAACAATTATATTAAATTTTTTGACTACTTGTTTTTAATACAATTTTTTAAAAATAAATATAAACAATCTTGTTATCATTAGAAATCATTATTGTTTTTAAACATTTAAAGATAATCGTTTGAAATCAAGCAAAATGTCATTGTTTGCTTGACACTGGTACGTAGAAAAGTGGCCATTGACTAATAAATAAATTAAATGAAATTAACAAATAATCTATCAATTCAATTACGTTAAAGAAAAAATTAAATGTTAAGGAAAAGTATATATATGTAAGTGTGTGTATTAACAATTGACATCACAGACATTAAATTCAGAACATTTTAAATATTGTTTTATGCAAAAACGACTTTTAGGACAACGTAAATCCTAAGTTCATAAATTAAAAGATATAAAAAAAAAGTTTTTGTATCAGATTAGAAATGAAAGCTTGTGTCTTTTCAACTTGAGTGCTTTATGATCCTTCTTCGGGGCAGGACTTAACTAAGAATAGAAGCTTATCTTAATAAGCTGTGATGGGGCTTTTTTTGTTTTAACTGTGCGATTTATAAAAATAATTTGTCAACCGCAAATGTCCTAGAGCATTCTGTCATTAATTTGGTTTGAATGTCTCACTACTGCCACTTTTTACCCACAATTAAAATTACATCTAATACAAGACGGGAGCATATAATTTTAACATCACGTAGTGGTCAATTCTATACTATTATTGTGACCACCACTTAAATTGCCTGCCGTGATCTCTATATAATGGACACTACGGTCACAATGGAGGAAATACGGAGAACTCCCAAGCATTCACTTCAACAGATGCCCATTCCGAAGGGAGAATCTCCATTTTCATATTCTATTCTTCAATAGCACTAGGTATTTTTTTCCAATGGTGGGCACTTGGGTATTAACCCTTTTATTTCCACAACAAGGCCGGAAACTGCTATTCATTTATCGTTACGCAGTGGACACCTGTGAACCAAGTCACGAGTAGCACTACCCACGTCACACTACGTTTATAAGGCGGGCCACATTCATCCATCATCTGAGGAAAGGACAAGAACCACATAGGAAAAGAAAGTACATCCATGCCCTAGCCGGGATTCAAACACAGGTTCTCCCCATCCGCAGTCATTTACGCTAACCACTAGACAGGTTTTGCGGCATAGTGTTTGGTATCGCACCTGGGATATTTTTAGTACAGTACTGTCCTTTCATTTAGCCTCAATGATCCGGGATTTACTGTTTAAAGTGAATTCAAAATCGTTAAGGAAGTCCATATCAAAAGTGGTAATCGAATCCATGAACTGAACACTAGAAACCGAAATATTTTTATCTCTGTTCGACAGTCTGTCGTTAGATAGACGTTCAGCCCTTATAAATTAAATTTTAATTTAATTTAATAAATCATTCTGAATTTATTGGTTAAATATAAATTCAGAATAATTTCTTAAAATATGAAAATCGCCGAGTACGATCTAAAATTCTTCCGATTCCTGTCATGAAGCGCTATGATTGGTCAGTTATATATATACTATGTTTTTCTGTGTAATTAATGTCAATGCTACTGACAAGATGAATTTAATAAATAAAATTTAAAAATAAATACTAAGATATATTTCTAAAAAAAAGTAAAATAATACAAGAAAAAGAAAATTAGAATAAATAGATTTGTGCAGGTCTCTTCGGTCATATTTTTATAGATAATTGCTTTTTGGACAAGTGCTTATTATTAATTGGTTATCGGGTGATACAAATATCTGCGTTAGAAATATAAATCGAACCCATAAACCATTAAACTTTATGTACCGTTGTATTGTCTATACGTGTACTGTATGGTAGTTAAATGGTTCGTGCTAAAGCACTTTTTAGCTACCATACTTTACATAAGTTTTTATTTATTTTTTTTTTAGTTACATTCATAAGTTTTTATATATATAAGAAAAGTTTCAAACATTTTGTTATCTCTTACTATAATATAAGACTCTGCAATTTTTCCCACACGTGGTAGAAAAGTGTTCTTCAAAATAAAATTTCTCTTGTTCGATTCCAACCACTATTGAACAATGGTTTTGTTTCTACTTTTCTTATCCATGTTTGTCAAGGTGGGTGCTTGGGAGATTTCCATTTTATTTCCTTGCGGCAGGTGAATATGGTCCATTGTACATTAAAAATCTTACCAGAAACATAAAGTGAAGCAGAAATGCTTTAAACAGCCTTCAGCTATGTTAGATCAAATAATCTGTCTCGATAATAATATAATCTATCTTTATTTCTCGAGAACAATATTACAAACGTATGTCACCAGACGAAAAGAGCCTCATGAATAAATAAAGATAATTATCTGCTTTATTATCTGACTTAGAAAACAAACAAATATCAGTGATAAACGTGGAAGAATATAAGATATCTATATACAAATACCTCTCCCACTTAAGTAGGCGACTGCAGTTTTTCTGAGCACTTATCTTTCGGACTTTCTTTTGTGTTCTAAGAGCAGTGGCGGCCCTTCTTTATTTTGAAGCTGATTTCATTCTCCGCGATGGAGACTCCTTTCGCCCAGGAAATCGGTCAAGGTTCAGAACTGATCGCGAACTGCACTTTTCATGGAAACCGCAAATTTAAATCACATTTCATACCGGTTTCAATTCTGTGTAACTTACTCAGATTCAAATGAATTCCGTGAAATTTTGTTTCTGTTTCTCTCTGACTAATGTATGAATTATTTTTGTTTTTCATATAAGACAATTTATTAAAAGAATATTTTAACGAAGAATAATAATTTTAAAATATTCGGAATATCTTTCTAATTTCAAACTTTTTAAATTCTTAAAGAGGATAGATAAATATAAGGATTCATTCTCTTGAGAAAAAAAGTTAATAGTTAAAAAGAAATGTAAATGTCTTTGATAACGAAAAATTATGATGCAAAAAATGTAAATGATATTATGGTTGGAAAAAAATGTAGGAAAACATCGATTCATCATCCATTTAAAAGTTTATATTCAAATTTAGGATACTAGAAAAAAAAATTCCACTGTGGTATTCTTGTATGTTATTGTTTAAAATATTATGTGGTATTGCTTAAAATAAATACATTATTTATTAGAATATATTTATCTTAAACAATATCAGAATGAATGTTGTTAGTTTGCTTTGATAAATTATAAACTATTGTTTAAGTCAAAATTACAAAACAATACCCTCAATCCTGGTGGGGAAGGGTATGAAAAGTGTGGTTTGTTTCTTCTTAAGTTAATTGAGCTGAAGAAATTTTACTTGAACATCCATTTCATCTTGCTTTTCGGAGCAACTTTTCATAGACAGTTGACCTCATCCACAAGGGAAGAAAACCGTAAAATTTCCAAGATAAGTGCTCATTACCCATCTTTCTAGATAAACAGAGGCTGGGTTTGAACTCGGAACCTTCCAGAGACTTTTCTTACCAATAGACCATGGTTCCAAAAAAATTAAAGTAATTAAATACTTCACTGTCTTAGACAGATTGAGAGCAAAATCCCATTGTAAAGTACAAGAATATCCGATAGAGTTTGCTTTCTAGGGCAATTTTCCATTGTATTCACGTGTCTCAGTGGAGGAAATCAGGAAAACTCTCAAGCACTCACTCCAAAGTTCTCTGATGCTTAGAGATAGAGTTGCTCTCTCTTCAGATTAGGTTGTCCCAGAATCACTTATTGCTTTTCAACAAGAGATAGTAAATGCAGCTCACATTTTATAAATAGCTATCCCGAAAATTTACAATAATTGATAGGTATTAAAAAAACTATAGCAGCCTTTGGTTGTTGGTGTCCTTCATTAAGGGGTGACAAAAAATAAATAAATAGAAAGCATTCATTCCGATAAAGCCATGAAGAATGCTGAAGTGCAACATCCATTTCCCGTTGATTAACAGAGGCTGGAATCAAACCATCAATATCCCATTTTCGGCGCAAATAGTTTATAGAAAGGTTTTGTAATTAAATATAAAATATCTTTCTATAAACTATAAATATCAGGCGCGTTTAATCTTACGAACTTCTATTATCACTGAAAAAATATTTCTTTTGCTTAGATACGTTATTCGGAATTACTTTGATATATCCCCCCCCCCCAAATAGGAAATTTGGCGACTTTTATTTCTCGCGAAGCAAAATACTTGTTTTTGGTACCTTTTTTTCTCGCCAAGATGGTTTCTCGCTAAATACAAATAATAACAAAAAAACTTTAAAAAAAAACTAACAAAATGGTACAAAATTCAAGAAAGTACTAAATTTGACAACAGCAAATTTAGTATTTTCTTGTAGTTTGTCAAAATACAAAAGCCTTAAGCTGAAAAAACCTAAATTGGCAACACCAAAATAAGAAACAGCAACCCTAAAGAGTCCGTAGGGAGTGCCAGATTTGGCGATTAATTTTTTTTTTGGGGGGGGGGGTATATCAAAGTTGTTCCCCGTTATTCATGTTTTACTTTTGTGTAAATTTCCAATACGTTAATTTCAAAATGATGAAATAATTTTTGTTTTAGTTATACATGAGAAAAAGTAAAAATGGTACCAATACAATTTATTAAAATTTAGATTTTATCGTTTTTTTTTATTTTTTACAAAATATTTTAAAAGAAAGAATTCAATAAATGAAAATTATATTCTTTAAAATAAATAAAATTTGAAATATTTCCCAACAACTTTTTACGAATATTATTATCGCATAATTCAAATTTTTCGTTTTATAACGTGTTTTATTAAATTTATTGGGACAATTAATTAAATGACAGTTATATAAGAAAATAAAACAAAAATTTCACTTTCTTTTGTCTTATTTGCTTAAAAAGAACTTTTATCAAACTATGACCAGAAAAAAATAATTTATGATCGAGAATTGAATTGAAATAATTATCTTACTTAAATATAAGAGAGAGAAAATTGGTCAGAATTACTTTTTAGTAACTGTTTACGAATGCTAATACGTTATATGTTACATAGGTTTCACAAGATAGGTTTATACGTTACATAGTTCACAAAGCTGTTAATTAAATTTATTGATGCACATATTAGTTTTAAAAATTATATACATAAACAAAAATAATATTTATCTCTTATATATATAACAGATAATCAATGCGCACGTTTTTATTTTTGATTTAAAATTGATTTTGATTAGGAATTTTTATGATTAAATTAGAAACATAATTTTTTTTTATTTAAAATTAATTTTCGTTTAATTTTATGTTTTGTGTGATGGAAATTTTAGTTTTTGTCTTAAAACAAGTTGTTTAATTTATACAATAGGCAATAGTTATTAATATGATATCGTATTGGATTGAAAGTATTTTTGAAGGGAAAGCTAAATAGTATATAAAAGTGAGAATATAAAAGTTGGATTGTCGTCAAAACTTAATTTAACTGAAATCATTTATTAACATTTACTTTTTTTTTGTTTATATATTGAACTAAAAATGTTATTATTAATTAAAACTGTATTTTTAATTCATTAAGGTGCTACAACGATTTTTTATTATACAGCAAATATTTTTATTGCGAAATTAAATCATTTCTTTAAAAGTCACAGTTTTGTTTAGCAAACATTTGTTGCGAATTCACTGGCACTGTTTCCGCCACACATGTAATTGAGAGAACTCAAGTGCCACTCAAGTGGGAACTCAAGTGGTATAAGAGAGAATGCAACGAGCGAGTGTGCGCTCCAAACTTTTTTCTCAGATGTTTTAGTTTTTGTAAACTTTGTTTGTAATGTGTCGTTTTGTTAATGTTTGTGAATAAATGTGTGTGTGTGTTCGTTAACAATAGAAGTTTTAATTTCACAAATCTCACATACTTCAGAAGCAAAATTTTGATTCGACAATTGAATTAGAAGATTCGTAAACAACATTTAACCTTATGATTCTTAAGCTTTTTCATGTGTATAATTGATTCCTTATTTCTTTTGAGCATAAATTATGTAATTAATACAATAAAAAATGGTTAGTCAAATAAATCTATTTTGAAAAAGTTACGTTTTCATAGTCACTAAAGAAATTTCGTATGATTGCGTATTATTATGACAAATTATCTACCTTCAAAATAAGTATAAAATATAGTCATCAGAACACGTGGGAGTCGTATTCTTGAGATATAGGGTAAACTCTCACTGGATTTAGAGCAGAGAGTGAACATTTAATAAGTTATAGCTCTGGCCTTTTGTTCAGTTGCTCGTCCGTTCGATTCCCACTTCGTGCCTACTGATTTGATAGCCAAATGGTTATCGATTAGCCCTTTGGTTCAACAGTTCGTGGGATCGATACGCACCTCCGGCTTGGATGATTGTAGTGGTTCGGAATCCACTTTAACCTAGAAATCATGGTCTAATTAGCTCTCGTGTACCAAGAATGATAGTTGAGTGACAAAGAAACCAAGCCAAACCTATATTGCGCGTAGATGTTTGCAGTGGCTCGGAATTAACACTTTAAACTGTAAGACCTAGTTTTATGAGTCCTCTTGTGCAAAAAAATTATCGTAAAGCGACAAATAAATCAAACGGCTTAATAAAATCGTGATTTAATGATTGGACAGTGCCTTTCATAACGAAATATTCTGGGTTCGATCCCAGCTACTGTTGAACTAAGGGAAATGGATGCAAAGCTTCACACTCTTCTGCATACAAGTCTGCACTTATAGCTGTTTCTGAATTTTCTAGGTTTTCACCCTTTCGGCTCGTGAATATGATCTACTATTTAGAAAAGTCCCCCCAGAAGGCAATTTCAAATGATTTATAGCAGCCCTATAGGCTTTACTCCATGTGTTGTCAAAATAAATTAAACCTTGACACGCCGATTAATTATTTTAAAACTGCTACTATCATCATCCACTGCATACAAGCTTTCAGGAAGCATTTTTCTAGATAATGGCATACTCGTTTGTTGCCAGATAGGAAACTTGGAAAACTCCCAAGCAGACACCGCGACCCGGACTAGGAAAAGCACGTACATATGACAATTGTAATATACATTATTTACCGGATAAAAATGAAAAAACAATCGAAATTAAATCTAGTTACTAATGTTTCATGAGTATTATAATTTTCATCGCTTTGTCATAAGTTTAAAATTTTATTGTCATATTTTTCAGTTTCACAAGTTTATCATTAATTTTTAAAGGTAGTTATCAAGATATATAACGCTGCTATTCATGTAACGCTGCTATTTCAAATTATATTTTTCATTCCAAAAATTTCCCATTTTTATTGAATTAATCATATATTATTGGAATTTTCATACTTGCAATCGTATCAAAAGCGTGTCAATTAAACAAATGGGTGATAGTGAAATGAATGTATTTTTTGTCTCAAAAGTGGCAACAACACTTATAAAACGATTCTGAGTTAGTGCCGTCATCGTTTTTTGACTTTTTGCACAAAAAAGGCGAATACCACTAAACCACGAAGTGCTCGAGTGAAAGGAAGTAGTGACGGTGAAAAGAATCGCCAACGCCGGAAGTCCTCGCTATTCGTCATTCCTATTTTTTGCTTCTCTGTTCTTTATCGAATGTTGCTAAATGGGTGTGAAAAGGATTTCACTTTCTACAAAATTGGATTTTTTTATTTTTCAGCTGACTCTCAATTTGATTGAGAATGACGTCAAATGGAATTGATGATGAATTACTCCAAGATGGAAACTGGAAATAGGAATTACGTGTTTTCGCAATAAAATACTATTTTAGTGTGTTAATACTTATGACGAATTAAAACTGTTTTTGATTGAGATGTCATGATATAGTAAAATTTCGGTGTAATATCACTTTTGTGAGACGCTAAATATTAGGTTGGGAAAAAAGAAATCCATTATTTTTACGTGAACTTTATGTAACTTCTTTAGGATTCGCTTTGTAAAAAGGTTTAAAACAGCTTTCATGTAGATTTTTAGGTCTTGCGCATTACGACTGCTGACATGCGGTTAACTTCGATCATTTTTGATATTTTATAGACATTTTCGACGATGCTGTATCCACATGCGAGGTGCATCTCTAACATCAAAAATACCCGAGCGGAATCGACGAAACAAAAATTGTACGTAACTGTTTGTTACAGTTTTATATAGGACGATAAACACCTTTCACAATTTTAGCCACCCGGCTATCTTTTTCGCCGTTACAAGAGAAAAGCGAAAATGTATCGAATTTTCTGTTTGTTGTCTTCCATTATTTAAAACCTTATACTCGTAACTGAATGAATCAAACAAAACACCGCAAGAGGATATTTTAGTGTCAAATGTCACCTTTACAACGAGCTTAAATCTGAAATTGTTTGATATATACTTGTCGAGATATCGATCACTACAGACGTCTACCGAAAAAATAATGGATTACTTTTTCCCCAAACTAATATGATGAAATGGATGAGGTAACAGTGCACAATAGGGTAAAATTATAAAATTTTAGATAGTATAAAGTCAGATTTTAACTTAGATTTATACACTGCTTTGCATCCGAAACATAGTAGTTATTTTTAATAATGTTTTGTAAAGTAAGGGAATGTTCAAATATTACGTATGCGTCTCGGAGAGAGGGTGATTTATGATTTGCTTATTTTTACTGACAAGAAAGAAAGGGGTTCTGGCCATTTTTACGTAAGATTCTGAAAATAGTGAAAGGAACTCAACAGACCAAAACATCAAGTGATGAAAGATCAGATTTGAATTTCTTTTACACATGCGCAGGCTATTCACAATATATAAGACTTTAAAATATACAGTTTTTTAAAAAAAATAATAGAAATTTTGTAAATTTTCTATTATACTTTCATGAAAAATAAATGTACAATTTATATTTTTAATTAAAAATGATTGCCTTACTTATAATTGATATAAACTTTTCATTGAAGCAATGGAAAAAGTGAGTAAAGTAAACAAAAATCGATCATTTCTACGGATATATATATATATATATATATATATATATATATATATATAT
>JAPDSC010003613.1:33427-57254 GCA_026290005.1 Latrodectus geometricus | reverse complement strand
GTTACAAACTATCGTTTGTAAACAGACTCACGTTTATGTTTTTCATTATATTTAAGATCATGTTATACATATTTCTATTTTTATCCCATATTATTTTTAAATTTATATTAAAAAAGTAGAATATGAATTAAAATATAATTTTTATCTGTTTGTTTCAATGAAGGTATAAGCAAATGATACTCTGTGTTTTTCACCTCATTGTGGAATAAATAAAAATAATTGATTAATATATGCAACATTTGGCTACTTATTTTTGTTGCGAAAATGGTTAGCGGAATAATATGTAAATACACATAACTCTTGCATAATTATAGTAGAGTTCAGCTTACAAATAGGAGAAGTTTAATTTCGATCTCCCGTTGATTAGCAGTGGCTGATATCGAACCCGAGACAATTCGCTTCGAGAGCGCTGTCCAACCATTAGGCCACATGGAGCCCTCATAGATCTCATTTAAAAAGATAACTTGAAAAGTATTAGATTATATCAGAATCTCCCAGGATGTTTTAGGAAGTTTTAGTTAAAGGGCAGAAAAGCAAGAAAAAAATAAAAATTATTATTATTAAAATATTAATAATAAAAAATAACTTTAGATTTTCCTTCGCATTTTTTATTATTCTTTTCTGTAAATATTTTAACTCACTGATTGTATTTTTATTTTAATTTACCCCTTGTCTTACTTAAAAGAAAGAGCGCGGAAAATATTTGTCACACAAGTTTCTCAGGGTGTTTTAATTTAATGTCTGGGAAACAACAATCGGTTGATTTTCTTCTCAGGAATGCTATTTTACTGTTCATGTCTCTTAGACAGGTACTTTCCAAGAAAAGCTGCCATCCCTCCCTCTTTTGTGTTCCCCCCATGCATGACCCATGCGTCGTCACGGGTTACTGCCTCTGAAGAAAAGTCACCAAAGAATAAAAGGCACGTGCTGTCGGTGGGGCCGTTAGGATGGGACTCTTCCCATTTCCGCTGCTGCCTTAGGCAATGGCTTAATGTAGGGAAAATGAATAAATCCAATCTTAATTAACTGCTTTTCCCTTTTTCAAAAATGTTTCCCCCCTCTTTATATTGGAATTTCCCTTTTTAAGCTGGAATTAGATTATGTAACACCTGGACGCGCACTTTTTCTTGTCGTATTCGTTTGATAAATTCCTTAGTATTTGTTCTTGTGTAGCTTATATAGTAACTCTTTAAACTATTTTAAAATTTCTGAATTATTGCTTTGCTTAGAGGAAGGCCTAACGGCAAAGATTGTTATAAGATATTTTACCCTCCACTTAAATTGCCTTCCGGAAGGATCTTTTCATGGATAATAGGATTTATTCCGTGTTGCAAGCGAGGAGACGTGGAAAACTCCCGTATACCCACCCTGACAGAGTGCATGGAGAATGTAGATGTGTGATATTCATCACCCCTTGTTCAACAATGCCAGGGATCCAATCCATGACATTTTGCTCTAAAGAGTCTAAGACTTACAACTAAACTCTCTGAGTTATTTATTTTCTTGGTAGAGTTCTTAACATTTATTTGAACAATTAGATTCGCGAATAAAACTTATAGAATTAGATCCTGAATGATTAGCTTTCTGGCGTTCAATTTAACAGCTCTTGGGTTTGATTCTAATATCGAGTATATCTTTGTGGTGGAATGGCGTCCTGATCGAATTAACACATGAGCATTTGAATATGTGAAGTTCAAAGAGCACTAACTAACTATTCAACTGTCAACTAAGTTTAATAAAATGCGAAGGGGGGGGGGCATTGACATCGTTAAGAAAAAAGACCTCAACACCAATAATTTCATGTAGAAATTTTCTATAAAAAACAATATGAATAAATAAAAATATTAACTCCACATTGCAAAATGATTGCTATTACAGTATGACTTAAATCAATTATACAAAATGAATGATGGCAAGGCTCGTAAAATATTAAACTGCAATATGCTTTAATGAAAAATATGAAAATTTTTAAAAAATTAAATAATATTGAAATTGAATATTTAATCATTTAGATTCTTTATGATGATTTAGTTTCAATTTGATTAAATTTATATCCATAAATAAAAATATTTTTTTATCTCTCATTTGATTTAATTTATATCGAAATAAAAATTTACGAATATATCGCGAAAGAAAAATAGCAATTAATAAGTAAAGTTTGAAAACGAACTCCACGAAAAATATAGTGATGCATTAAATAAGACTCAAAAATTCATTCTATTCTATCATTAAGCCAATTGAATTTAAATCGTTCAGTTCAGCATTTTCCAATGTTTATTTTACTAGTTCATTAATTTTAATTAGTTTTGAGCAGCAAGGCATAAAGTCTTAAATTGTTTTAATGAAATTAGGCACCAAAGAGATTGAATTGTCGTATCTTCAAGTGGTTGTATGCAAAGCTTTTTTCTTCTTCAAGGTCACCTAAAATACGAAGAAAATATTGAAAAAGAAACAGCCATTGGGTGAAGATCACATGAGGAGGAAACACTACACAGCCTTGGAAAAAAACGCATATATATATACGAAGAAAGCGCATATGCATACATAATTTAAAATTAAATATTAATACCATAAGTATTCATGAAAATGGATAATTTAAAGAGTAAAATACATGAGAAGATTCATATAAATGGGTCAATTTTTGAAAGATTTATGAAATGATTTATTATTTGTGAAATGATTTATGTCTTACATAGCCTAGGAATTTTTTTAATTACAATTATTTTTCGAAATTATTACAAAAGAATTATTTTTCCTTTGCAACAAAAATTTGATATATCCCTCCCAAAAAATAATGGGTTCGATTTCTACCTTAGATATGGATTTTTTTAATGATTCGGTTTGTTTATTGCTGTGTAGTTATTTTTTGCAACTGAATATTAGTTTAACCAGATTCTTCAACTTCAAATGGATTCTAAGCATGGTATATATATAGCCACCCTCGAAGTGGGAATCGAACTTACTTACTAACGAATATGAAGCATAAGGGATATTCCTCCGCCAGTTTAATCTCTAGGGGTTGGGGATCCAATTTAAATTATAGGAATTGGCTGATTTAACCCTCATGAGCATAAAAAGTGCTGGTTAAACGAAAAACACATCATTAGAAGTGATCTTACAGCCACGTTTCTTAGAAGATGAGATCGAATTCAGGACTTTCTTCTTTGAAAACCTTTAATGGTCTCCGCAGAGTATTAACTATATGTTTATAATCGTTATTTTAAATTTATATCAAAATTATTCTATAAGAGCACTATGTTTACAGAAGTTTTAGCTTACGATAATATAATAACGTTTTGAGTAATTTCTTTTGTAAACAATAAATGATTTTTACTATTTTGTTAGTTTTCTTTTTGAGTCGTGCAAATATTATTAGAAACTACAAAGACATAATAGAGACATAAATAAATTTAAATTTTCCTTAATTTTTTTTATCTGTTTGAGAAATTTTATGATTATAAAACTATATAAATTAAAAAAAAAACTGATTCACTAAATAAAAACTAAATCATCAGATAAAACACCAATAATAATATGTTTGAATTTTCAGTTATAGAGGAAAAAAGCCTGTTTTTTGCATTTAAAAAATATTTATGTGTGAGTTTAATATTTTTCTATATTTTAAACTTATTTTATTTCAGATTGTTGGATAAAATTTATTTAATTAAATCTTTTTATGATATGTATGTAAGAATTATCAGAGAACGAAAAAAGAAAATAATTTTCAAGAATATATTGAAAATTATTACTTAACTTGATAATGGAAATTTGTTTGATTGTAAATTATATTGTTATAACTTAACAATAGTATAATCAAATATCGAAAAATTTGTTTGATATTACAAATATACTATTACAACATAATATTCAATATAGTAAGCAATTTACATTACGAAACAAATCCTTCTTATTTTCCAACTCAATATTTACTCAATTATAGAGGTTACGAAACGAGAAGTTTTAAATTACTGTAATCTGGTCTTTTTAAACCACAAGGACAAGTTCGTGAAATCGAAACACCGTTTACAGTTAACAAATCAACATCTTAGAGTTTCTGTGATTAGTTTAATCTAATTTGACGCCAAATGAAAAAAAAAAATTAGCCATATATTGTCGTTAGATGTAATTGTCCGTTTTATTAATTGACTCATTTTTAGATTTTTATTATACTTGATTTCTGTTGCACTTAATTTTTATTAATTAAAATTATGAAATAACCACTTTTTTCATAACTATATTTCATATGTGTTTTAAAATGTGATTTGTGAAATTATTTTGGTATATTAAGTTAAAAGTTATGTATTTCTTGAAAAAAACAGGGTAGCGGTTGTTTTCAGCTTCGCCTTATGCCGAGCATGGATTTCATTTGGTTGTCATTCTAGTCACTAAAACTTAGAATTTGAGGACTCAGCATGACCAAGTGGTAGGACATCATTCTTCCGAATATAAGGTTCTAGGTTCGATCCCGGATACTGTTGAACAATAGGATATGGGTGTTGCCAACACAGCTTGAAAATGTTAATATTGCGATTACATGTTTATCCCGGTGACTGCCTCAGAATTTTACGGGTTTTCTCCTTGGTGACACATGGATCTTTGAAAGTCCTCTCGGTAGGCAATTAATGCGGTGGAGTTAAAATGTCTTATATACAACGACATTTAGCTGATAAGGTTGTCAATTACGCGGTGTCAAAAGGGCTTACAGCTTTAAATGGTTGCGAACCACTACAAATATTCATTCCCGAGATGGGAACTGAACCCAAAAACTGCTGCACTAAAGACCTGCGAATTAACCGTTACGATGACAACTTAGCGCGAACTGCAGGAATAGAGTCTACTAGAAATTCTAAAAACATTACTAAAAATACATTGCAAAAATGCTTTTAATAACTAAAGTGTGTGAATATCGAATCTATGAAAAACTCTCTTTAATAAAGAATAGAATGCTTTTAATTATTAACTGCTTATAGGTCCTTCTTCGCCAATTGTCTCACCCTAGGACTGTATGCCGAATTTGGATATTGAGACAATTTTGCTTGGTCCATTGACTCCATCTGTTATGTTATCGCTGATAAGCTCCAAAAATATCCAATATAAATATTACCAGAGCAAAATCTTCAATTAGTGTTTCAATTTTTACCACTTTGAGGGCAACAAACTCATTTGAGTTTAATTTCCTAAGCGGGGTAGATATTTCAATTTCAAATGATATAAACTCGCCTGTTTCTAATTATATGACAGGATCTAGTAATTTTACTTCGAAAGAAAAACAGTATAATTATAATCCATGTTTCCAATTAATTTCATTATGAAAACTCTCGCCAAGACTGAAATTAGACACGCGCTTTCTGATTTAATTATTGCTATCCTTTCTTGCGTTTGGCGGATTCAGTAGAGCAGACAAGCGCCGTCAGTGAATTGGCTTGATTTCTTTATTTCAGGTGTTCTGCACTGAATGTTCTTTAAAAAGGGTCAGGCTTCATTTTGAACCGCGGTGGATGTTTCCACGCCGCTGGAGATTCTCCACTTCTATCGGGGGTTGGAAAACAAAGAGAAGATTTTGATTATTGATGTTTTTTAAAGGCATGGTTCAGTAGTGTTGAACAGAAACTGCTCTAAATATGCTAAAAACCCTATCCTCAATTTCTAGCAATGAATACAAACTACGAACCGAACCGCCTATCATGTAACATAATTCTTCATAGTTAATTTAGATTTAAGATTTTAATCTGGAGTGAGAGTTATTAATATTTTTCTATTATAATAAATATATATATATAATCTAAAACTAAAAAAAATTTTAAACAATATGTCATTAAGTTATCAATTTCAGAGATATTTGTTTCAATTTGGGAGAAAGGAGAAATAAAAAGATTTATACTCGGTTTTATAGATGAAATATTTTTTATACAATTGTTCATTGTCAATTACTATAACATTATCAATTGTTTGCACCAACATACTTCTGTGTATATATATATCAGTGCAGGCGAGCACCAGATTCTACTTTAAAGTTAGCTGTTTCGGAATACTCACCCATCACCAAGCGCCTCGTAATTTTGAACCATGGTCTGGTATTGACATCACACCTGAGCTGGCACCCTTCTCTCCACATCCACACTACACTTGGGAAAGGATTTTGGCCGTCACAGAACTTGGACACATTCCCAACCCACGGAACCCAGTGAGGGAGAATGTGATCACCCTCCCAATAACTGCCCTTGGCAAATGATGCTGCACTTTGCTGGTTTTAAGGGATAGCTACGTAAAGCTACTAAGTCACTGGAACTCCATTTCCTTGTACACCTAACCCAGAGATGGGCTCTACTAGTTCCGTGGAAGCAGCCGGATGGAAGTCTTTGTAATTTAGAAGTAGGGACCAAGCAGAAGACTCCCGAATACTTGATATTCTACCTGAATGGACACTTCACTTGGAGGACATTGCGACCATGACCAAATGATCGTTTTCAGTCACTTTTAGAGAACAAATGGGTCTTTAGTTGAATCAGGATTCGAACTCACTGCTTTTCAATTATGTGAACGATGCCTTAACCAACCAGGTCACCACGGCTTCATAAAGGAGGTTATGTTGTACTAGCATAATTCCTTGTGCCTATCTTTGAGTTGGGCTCTACCAATCAGCCGGGTGGGAATCTTCGTAATTAAGAAACAGGTACCAAGAAGACTACCAAATGCTTGCCCGGCTATTCCCAGAGGTATCATTTCACTTGGAGGACATTGCGACCACGACATATTTAACGTGACCCAGCCGCGTTTTCAAAAAAAAAAGTTTTAAGTATATATATGTATATATATATATATATATATATATATATATATATATATATAGACGTAAATTTAAATTATAAAAAATGTATTTCGACTGTAGAAGAATGTCAAGAGTAATATGTTAGAAACAGAACAAGTATCCTATACCAAGTTGAAACAGTTCTAATTTTTCACATGATTAACAACTCGAATTGCAATGTTTCACCTTTTCATCAACTACAGTATTTATTAGGACAATATATAAAAGGGGCTGTAAATGTACGGTATTAAAGATTTCTGTGAAACTTCTAGAGATTGCCTTATGTTTAACAGAGAAGCGTACAATTACATAAGTATAGTAACCTTAAACGTATACAATAGATATGAAAATCCTTGATTTAGTAGCTTATTTTTTCTCTGCCAGTAGTATCCATCTAAACTGGAAGAAATCTTTCAGGATTTCGTATAAAAAAACTGCTGGTGTACAGATATGTATCATTCAGAAAATCCTTTTGGACAAAGCTAAGCAAATAGTAAATATATAGCTATTTTTTTAAAAAAACAATTTGCCCCCCGAAATCTGTGCATTCTTTTTACTAATAACTGCAACTTGCAAAGAAATTAACCTTTTAGTATTAAATAAATTTCTAAAAAACATGCGCAAATTCAATTTAAATGAAAATTTGAATGCATATTTATTTTATCGGATAAATATTTTTGTTTTAGACGGAAAACAATTTTTCTGTCTGTAACAGCTTTTTCGTAATTTATTGCAAAAATTTCTAAAAAACATACGCAAATATAATTTAAATGAAAATCTGAATGCATATTTTAAGGGTTCCAAAAAGTAAAATATTTTAATAGTTTTCTTTGAAATATAAGAATTTGAAATTTTCTGAGAATTACATTTACTAATATTTTACTAGATTTGTCCGGAAGCACAATAAGATTGTGCTTCCGGACAATTTGGGATGCTATAAAATTAAATAAAATTATAATACAACAATGAATATGAGTGACAGTTTAATGTAATTAAATTGTTTTTAATTAAAGTCTATAACTCAATAAAAATTTGTGTTTGATTGGGTTGTTTTGAGAATACGTTTCCATCTGCTTATTTTTCTGTCGACTAAATTCGTTAAACAATGTCCATTGATTCGTATTTCGAACTACTATCAAATGAAGGTCGACATTGTAAATGGCTCTTCTTCCGCTTTATACTTCCCACCAAGGAAAGCACGTTGAGCTCAAAGTAGACCTGGACCTTCTCAGCAGGTTGGTTCGGGTGTCATTCTCGTTATCGGAGAGTTGTGAGTTCGAATCCCGTCATCCCAGTCTGATGTTTCTACATTCATTCATTTGCAAATTAGAGCCAAATAAGTTGCTTCTTTCTTTAACTTTTTAAGTCCAATGTACATTACTAATTTTATTTTTGAATTTTTTTAATCTTATCGTATCATGAGAGAATCTTATGTACTTTAATAATGAATGTTATTTTTAATATAGTTTATATAGAACTTAAATCTTATTCATCTTGAAAAGTTAAACCAAAATTGAATTTTATGAAAATTAATTTTTAATTTTTGAGTTTTTAAAATGAACTTCTCTTGCTCCTGCAAGGTACAATGATACTCTTAAAGTATTCGAAAATGATGAAAATTGAAATGAATTGTAAAATCAATCTATTTATATATTTCTAGTGTCAAGATCGATATAGAATGATATTTAAAAAGGAAACTTATATTTTTTTCTGTAATTTCAGATTTTTAAAAACAGTTAAAATATTTGAATGATATTGAAAATACATATGTTAACTTTATTTGTAGTATGTCCCCAAAATTTTGAAATATTTTCTTTTCAATATTGTAATAAAAAAGATACGTATTTTTTAAAATTAAGTATATTAGTAATTAAAATGTTACAAATTTAATATAAAATAAATTATATCGTAATATTTATAAATGTATATATATATATATATATATATATGTTACCGTGAAAGACCGAAATCAGAGAATGTCGACATTCACCGGTGAATGTCAACACATACCAAAAACGTTGGTGAAAGACCGTACAATTGATTACATTTCTTGCACTTTCGGACCATCGCCGGTATATGTCGACAATCACAGACAAGCTTTGGTGGAATTTGAAAAGATGATTAAGGAGCTCGAAAAGGAGATAACAGAAGGCAACGTCAACAAAGAGGTGCGGCCTAGAGCATTTAATTTGTTTGTTGTCAGGTTTGTCCCGCGGGTTAAAAATCCTCTACACTTCCTCTACTCACCGTGATTGGTCACTCCTCCTTTCTAAGAGAGGCGATAAGTTACGTCACACATGTGACGTTTTTCACGCCTGAGATAATTATTGAGATAAGAAAATGCAAATCTGCATTTCTCCTCTCCGGATACGGAGAGATGAAACGCATATTCAAGATTCACCATTAGTGCATTGTGGATGTCGACATTTGCCGGTGTAAGTGAGAAATGAGGATATCTAGCAAATATTTCGGACATACACCAAGCGACTACGTGAATGTTGACATTCACCAGCGAATGTCGACATTCTCCAGATTTCGGACTTTCACGGTAACATATATATATTATAGTATGTATATGTATGTATAATGTATATATTATTCTGCTGTTTCTGCAGAGTGGAAATTAGTAACTAAATCTCTTTTATCTTCTAAAAAATTCTTTATTCCCGAAACACAATATGCACACTAAGTTTAAAATATTTTACCAACTAAGTTTTCAAAAATTTTAACAAGAATTTTACTACCCTTCTTCTTTTGTCTCGAATCCTAATTTTCTTTCGATGGGAAAAAAGGTTCGTTTAGTTCGACAGCTAATGCCCTCCAAGGAATTTTTCGACTTTACAAGGCACACACATAACTCATGTATATTAAAGATTTGCTAAACTTTGTGTGAAAAAATGTGCGCACAGTGTTTTATAAATACATGAATTCATAATCATGTCATCTTCTTTATCTGAGATTCAATCCTAAGAAAGAATAATGTACTTAATTGAGAGAATATAAAAAAAAGAAATTTTCTCTGAAAATACTCCGGTGACATTACATTCTTATTTCCATTGTTCCGAGATGTCACTTGCTATAACAAATGTGCTGATGCCACTGTATGGAATCGCAATTCTCTTAGTAAAGTTCCCTTGTGAGAAACATCCCAAGAAGATGTGTCGTAAGTGACGAGGTCAACGACTGTTTGGCGACCTTTTATTCCAGTTTCCACTTCAAAATAACAATGAGACATTTTGCTGCCATTTTTAATAGTCTATTAAAAATGTGCGTTAAACAATTTCCGCTATTCAGTCATAATCTCGACAAACTCAACAATCACAGTTTGTTTATCCTTAGTAATCTAAATTTGTCTGTGCGTGCTTGAAAATAATTTGAAATAACACTCATGAAAACTGAGTTTATAAATTAATTTTTTTAATGAACTTAGAAATTTCGATTTATTTGTTTTTTTAAAAAATAACAGTTGTTTTGATTATTATTAAATCCATTAAATATTTTAATTTAACTTTTTCCCTCATCTAAACTTTATTTCATAACTTCCATTAACTCTGCTATCAAAAAAATATTAATTATGGTATAATTACCTTTATATTTTAATTATGATAATCTGACTTTATGATTATAAAAAATTAATAATAGTCAACAATAATTTTAGGTATTTATATTAGCATAGCAATATAATGTTTAAGTTATAATTGAATTATTATCAACATTTTCATTAAATGATTATGAATAATAATTAAAAAAAAGAAATTTAATATATAACTATGGATCTGAGGCTTGAACGCTTACTAAATGCAAGGTAGAACACCTAGCTGCTATCTTTGGGCGAGAAGTTCTGAGAAAAATCTTTGGTGCTGTGAATGAATATGAAGTCTGGAGACGTCAAAATATATAGTTTTGAACTGTACAAAATATTTAAGAATATAGATATATCATCAAATTTATTAAGATTAATAGCATGAAATTTGCGGGTCACATATGCTAAATGAACTCCTTATCATAAGTATTTGAAATTTTCAATCACAAACTTTGAGAAATAGAGAATGGGGTAGGTCCAGGTTGTGAGATGGACGGACTGTGTAGTGGGAGATTTTAAGATTCTAAAAATAAATGATTGAAGATCAATTACCAAAAATAGATTGGAATGGAAGAAAATTCTTGGGAAGGTTTTCGCTCATGAGGGGCTTTCGTGTCAATAGAAGAAAAAGAAGAGAATTTAATATAACACTGTTATATGAAAATGAATGTATTAATCATCAAAATGAAATCTTTCTGCGGTTAATTTGCGGCTTAGGTCCCCTACTTCGCCAACTCACGAATGATGCATTTTTTCGCGCATGCTCATTAATTACTATTTTGTTTTAGCCTTTTCATTGGTCGCTAACCAAGTTTCACTTTGAAATAGCGGTAGAATTTTCGCCATAGTATCGGCATTTTTGAAAACGCGCCAAGCAAGGAACCCAAAGCACATTTTCACCCTTTCTGCAACATAAATGCCAACACTTTTCATGGTGGATTTGAATGAAATTTTCCAACAAAAAATTCTGTTGTTTCTCCAAATAATTCCAAAATAAGAGCCATTTTCTAAAATTAATTTCAAAGTAATATAAATAATGATTTCATCATAAAGAATATATATATATATATATATATATATATATATATATATATATATATTTATATATATATATATATATATTAAAAATAAATGTAATGTGATAAGATTAGAGATTTTCATTAATCATTTTAGATAAAGATATAAAGATTTGAGATGGATATTTCTTCAAACATCAAAAGATATTTTTCCTTGTATTTATAATGTAGATATTCGTTAAACTTAAGTTACATCAATATACAACAAAATCCAATATTTGTGGGGTTTTGTATTTTTTTTTTTTTTTTTCAAAATATTATGAAAAAAATTAAATAATTGAAAGGCCTTGGAAATAAAGAGCGTTTGTTTTGCCAATATACAAAATAAATAATGAATCCCTAAAATATTTCTTTTCTATCACAAGACAATTTGCATATCCAAGTCTTCTGTTGTTTAAAATAAGTTAAGCGCTTCATTAGAAAGACAGGCATCCGTGTCACAGTATGCATGAAAGACAATGCGTTCATTGTTTTAACAGATTTTTTTTATGACGATCCCGCATAGTCTGCATCTCACCCTTTCGGAAGTGCCCTGCGTCACCGCTTGAGGGCGAAGTGAGCTGTTGCCACTCGAGAAAAAACTAATTTTTATTTTTATTTTGGGATTGAAGATGAGTGTTGGCGTGGGTTCATCTTTTTCTTTCCCACTCTTGGGTGCGCTCAGAGGAAAAAATAAAAGGAAAATCAGGTTTGTGGGTCAGGAGTAGATGAAAAAGCGAATGCGCAAGTAAGAGTAGCGTAGGTGAGCACGAAAAACATAACTTATTGAAGCATTCTAAATGATTTCTGTCAAACAATTTCACTTTATTGATATTTCTGCCCTTCATTCAATACCTTGCGCTCAGTTCGTAAAATCGAATTTTTTGTCTTATAATTAAGGAGAAATCTGATAGTTGTCTTCTTCGTAAATTATGATAATCTACGTGTTGTAAAATATTATGATAGTCTACTTTTCATATAGTAAGATACTATAATAGTCAATTTCATATAGTAAAATACTAATCTATTTCGTAATATATAATATAGGAAATAAATTATATATACGTATAGTAATATGAAAGTCTACTACTTCCATATGGCGCTCCAATGGGTGGTTTTGGTTTCCGTGGTAGTTTGCGGATCAACAATTCTTAAATTTGATTCCCACTTCGGGCTTGGGTGTTGGTAGGAGCTCGGAATTTACTTTAAGATCTAGCCAGAAATGCCTTGCTTGGTCCAACTATAAAAAAAAGGACTGTTGATCAAAACATAAGCCTTTATTTTTTTGTGGTAAATGATATATCTTTTGTACGACAAAGTAAATAATTTAATAATGCATTCTATGAAACAATTAGTATGAGTTTCCAATTTTGCATACGTATAACACATTCACAATACTAATAATGGGATGCTAATAATGACCTAAACTAATAATAGAACTGTGTTCTTTTCCGGATCCTGCAGATCACGGGTTTGATTACAATACTGATGAACAAAGGGTGGTATTGCGCTTCTGTTTTCTGTGAATCCATCTGTTGATGTCAGCTCACTATTTATCTGAAATTTTCCAGTTCGGCTCTTCAAATGCTTTATGATAATCTTCTACTACACACACGCATATATATATATATATATATATATATATATATATATATATATATATACATCTCTAGATAGATAGATAGATATATAGGCAGTGTGCCTGACTGCGGATAGAGAGATCGTGGGTTCGAATCCCTGTTCGCACATGGATGTACTTTCTCTTTCTCTTTTCCTTGTATGCCTACCCTATAAACTGTACCTATGGCATGTGTGTACTGAGGAAGTCGGACTCCACACTAAATTATGGTTTAGTTGGAAAAGTGGAGCCTAGCTGGACTCGAGAATATATATATATAATTAAATAGTTTAATTAATAGAATAATTAAATAGTTTTTCCACTGGAAAACTGAAGCTAAATTTTTTTTAACAAATATATGTACTTTAAAAAAATAAAAATTATAAAAAGTAAAAAAGCTGTAAAAAATAAAAAATTATAAAAAGTACAAATTTATTTACTTATAAAAAGTAGGAAGAAATTAAACTATCAATTTTTAACTGAATTAATATTTTTATATTAAAGAATTAGTTTAAAACATTTTTACTAAGTAAGGAAGTTTATGATAAATTAGTAATGTTATATAACTATGAATCTTTTTTTAATAATAATAAAAAGTAAAATTATGTAATACTTAAATACTAAAAATTTAACTTTAAATTTTAATTTTTTAACAAAATTATGTACTTTGAAAACAGTTAAAATTATTTTTTAGCATTATACCTATTATATATAATATTTTAAAAACACATTCGTGATTCTATTAACAATTTGAAATGAAATAAATTTTATTCTTATGAGCATAATTTTATATCATATATCGAATATTCATTTTCTAAACACTGAAAGAAGGCATAAAATTTTTAACCCTTATCAAATAAAGTATGCGCTTTCAAAAATATATATATAACAAAATATTTAATCATACTCATTGTGTATGTAAATAAAGGATTGAGCTTGTTTGAACAATTTAAACCTGCTATGAATAAAACTGTTTTATAAGTATAAGAGCAAGAAATAATGAACAATTTAGAGCAGAATGGGGCATTATATTAGTTTGGGGAAAAAGAAATCCATTATTTTTACGTGAACTTTAAGTAACTTCTTTTGGATTCACTTTGTAAAAAGGTTTAAAACAGCTTTCATGTAGATTTTTAGGTCTTGCGCGTTACGACTGCTGACATGCGGTTAACTTCGATCATTTTTGATATTTTATAGACATTTTCGACGATGCTGTATCCACATGCGAGGTGCATCTCTAACATCAAAAATACCCGAGCGGAATCGACGAAACAAAAATTGTACGTAACTGTTTGTTACAGTTTTATATAGGACGATAAACACCTTTCACAATTTTAGCCACCCGGCTATCTTTTTGACCGTTACAAGAGAAAAGCGAAAATGTATCGAATTTTCTGTTTGTTGTCTTCCATTTTTAAAACCTTGTACTCGTAACTGAATGAATCAAACAAAAAACCGCAAGAGGATAGTTTAGTGTCAAATGTCACCTTTCCAACGAGCATAAATCTGAAATTGTTTGATAGATACCTCACGAGATATCGATCACTACAGACGTCTACCGAAAAAATAATGGATTTCTTTTTCCCCAAACTAATACTTGCTTGTATTTTTATTTCATAGTGTTCTTAGTTATATTAAAAAAAACTTTTAGTCCTTTTTGTTTTTTGGCAGTATATCATTACCATTGTCCATTTAAGTGTGTCATTATTTTAGAAATTGTCTTTTAACTAGAATTACTACAATGACTAATTTTGAAAATAAAATTTAAAAATTTGAAGATTTTCATCTTCAAATTTTTTATAAAATATTAATTATTAGAAATAGCTACACCAAGCAGATTTTATTTTTAATTTTTTTTTCAGTGGAATTTATTTTCATATCTAAAATTTAAATATGTATTAGTATAAGAAAATTAGATTTTTTACTTAATAATTTGGTAGATTATAATTAATATTATACGTATACATATATACACATATATATACAAGTTTTCGTGCTAGAAGCTTACAGACTTTCTAAAAAGATAAGGTGCACATAGATATGATTTGAAATTACATAGGAATGACAGATCTAAAACGTCTTCCCATACGGTAGAGGGCGTTGAAGTTCTCATTGACATCAAGGACTTTATTGTGTATAGCATTCCAGCTGTCACGGAAATCTAAGACTTGGCTGAGAAATGAGAATGCCCAATCTTTCACACTACAAAAAGATACGTGGCCGCCATCACATCTGGGAATTGACATAACGCTTGCTATGGCAATACTTCACATTATTTTATGTTTATTAACAGGTGCGATAAAGACATTTTTTTTCTAATACCCTTTTTGTTGCATTTACGTCACAACGTATTCCGTTTTCGTTTCTTTAATATACTTTGCAAATCTATAACCTTCCTGCGAACTGTAATGTCGAAGAAAACAAGAACGAAATAGATTTCTAGTGCTAGGTCTGGAGATTTTTTCTACTCTTGTCTATCATGTCTGTGTTTCGAAACTTCTTTGTATACCCGAAAAAAATCCTGTCTATAATTTGCATTTTTTGATATACTTGAAATAAATTTGTCAACACAATCACGTAAATTACTATTCCAATCCACATAAATCTTAAATATTGTAACATTTTAGTTGTGTACTAGGTACATTTGCTGATGTCTATTTAATTAATCTTTTCATTATTTTTCTGTTTCAGGGTTGGACTGTGGTTATCCAGGCTCTCCTGCTTTCGGCCGTCCGCACCCCCTCAAAGAGCTGTACCGGCCAGGGGATGCAGTCTACTTCAATTGCGCCCATGGATACTCCCAGCAGGGTCCGATGCAGAGGGTTTGTCAACAGAATGGCACATGGGCTCCTACCTTCTTACCTCTATGCGGTACTTATTTAATGAAACAATTTTTACTGTTTTCGTAGTTGAAATTTTTTGTATATCGCGGTTTACAGGCTCTTAGTAGTGTTATTGCATTTTTCGGATTGGAACTTATTGAGTTCATTTTAAGGCAATAGGTAAAGGGTGTTGCACTTTCGCTAATGTATGCTCGTATGAATGGATAGATTCGAGTCTCAGAGACTCAGTATCTTCTTGCAGAGATCGGCAAGCTGAAATATCGTTTCCCGCGGGCAGCGAATGGGTGTGGGATTCCATTTTACCCCATTGAATTGCTGGAGCTCCATAAGTTAGTGGCGCGTGTCTATAATCTGTGACTTCCAAAGTCCTTCCACTGGTTTGACGTGGAAGAGGGTGCCAGCTCATATATGATCTCATCAACAGACAAAAACAAATGTTCAAAATAACAGTGCACTTTTTGGTAGGCGAGTATTATAAACCCATTAACATTAATGTACAGTCCGGGACGCACCTGCACTGCTGTGAGAATGGACACTTGGAAGGTATTTTTGAGTTCCCCCTCTTGTAGATCACTGTCTATTAAAAATTATCTCTGGAAGAAAGACGTAGGGTATTTAAAACATTCCATAACCATTTCAGACAGTAGGGATCCACTGCGTAGAATATTCAAGTATCGTTCCTTTTTATCATCATAACTGCTGAGACATTTGGAGATTTAGAAATTAAGAAACCATTTAAATATTCACTCAGAGGCTTAATTTTTTATTGTTATTTTTATTTCATGTTTATTTGGTTCTTGAGGTTGAAGCATACGAAATATTTTCCCAGAACTCCACCTACCTTTCAAAGTTCTATTTATTACTTATCAATTAGTATAATAACCGCATTCATAAATAATCGTAATAACTTACTTGACACAGCATATTAGACAGTATAGTAATTGAAACCCGTTGTACAATTTAAAATTATCTTGCTCATTATTCCCCTTGAGGATATTTCATAGATTATGAGTCATATCTACTTGCTGAAAAAGGGGAAACCTGGAAAATTCCCAAGCACCTACTCTGGGAGTGTTTATGAGAAAAAAAGCAGAAGTGAAGCATCTATTATTCAATAGTGGCTGAGATTGATTCTGGTAATTTCCATAATAGAGCCAGCCCAGTTACTAGACCAGAGTGTGCCTGATTATGATTTATTAAAGACTAAGTTCCAATTCTAAGTAGAAAACTTATTTCTTAATTACCTCAATTTCCAGCATAAATTCCACATTCGCGTAAGCTCCGCACTTATGAAAAATACCATAAAAACGTAAAATGGCTTGCATTAGAGCAAACTCCGTTTTGAGTCAAATTGCGGATGGCATCGCGATGAACGTCGGAGTCATAAAATCATATCATATGTCATGATGTGTGGCATATATGAATTGGAAAAATGTGCATGAAGTGAAAGCATAACCAAAACATGTGTAAACCAAAACATAAATTATAAGTGAGATCTCTTAAAAATATTTTTCAAAACTGTTGAAATTAAATTTACTTATTAAAAGAAGTCTGTATTCGTAACTATCATACGAAATTTTATAAAATATATAGTAAAAAAAAAGAAGAAAATTTTTACTTTTACTAACAAATTTTACATGATGTGCAGCGTTTCGTGCTATTTGAATTAAAAAAATATTTACCGAAGCATAATCTAAAACGTAGAATCTAAGTAATGAAAGTCTTCCAAGTTGCTATATTCATTTCCTTGTTCTACAATCTCCTCATTTGGTATTTAATTCCAAAACTTTCAAATTCTTTTATTATTAATGGTATTTCTATTGAATGCCTTAGATTACCCACTTTCTACCAGTGTCTCAATAGCTTCTTAACAAATCAGCAAAGTGAAGTATCATTTGCCGCGGGCAGTGACCACATTCTTCCTCACAGGGTTGTTGGAGCTCCATACATTTGGGACTTCCAAAGCCCTTCCACTGGTGTGGCCTGAATGCAGTGAAGAGGTTGCCAACTCTGGCGTGATCTCATCATCTGACCGAAGTTCATAAATACGAGGCACGCTTGGTAATAAGTTAGTATTCCAAAACTGTTTTCCTTAAGGTACGGTCCGTGGGTAGCCTGTATCTCTCTGTATGTATCCACTTTGTAAGCTACTGTACAATATGTTTATAAGAACAAACGCATAAATTGTTGCTATAAAGCCCAACTTTTAAGTATGTAAACGTCATCACTGTATTTTTTCATAAATTAGTAGATAATCAAAAGTGGCTTATTTCAACAACTACTAATATCCAAGGGAAAAGCAATGGAAATTACAGCAAGTTTGCAATGAAAGATGTCTCTCAAGAGCTGTGGCATACAAGTTGTATACAAGTTAGTACACAATGCACAAAATATTACCATTAATGCTTCATTTAAAAATGATTCTCTGTCTCATACACGATAACTTACTGCAGGGCCACTTGAGTGAGTTTGATATTTTCATTAATGGTACACGAGCTATTATTGCCATTCATTAAACAGTTTTCAAAAGCCAGTTTAACTGAATCCAGTAAGACTATGTTTTACTGGATTCAGTAATGGTTTGGTTTGCATTGCTTTCTGCTCTAATGTAACATGAAAATAAACTGAAAGTACACGTGAAAGTATAATTTTATGTACGTACAGTATTCTGTAAAATAAAGATATATCATTTCAATTTGAATTTCCAGAATATCCTTTATTTCAGATCAAAGCTTGTCAACTCTGGAGCAAGTGGCTTCTTCTCGGATGACTTTAAGTCTGTATCCAGCAAATAAATCAATCGACGGAGACCCGAAATCATGCGCCTACACCGACAAGCTCCGCCCCCGCTGGATCAGAGTGGACCTGAGGGACAACTACAGGGTGAAGGCTGTCGCCCTTACTGTTCCGCAAGGCATCTACTCACAAGGTAAAGAAGTGCGCTTATTCCGACTGTACAATCTGATCTTCCTTCAAAATGACGTAACTTGATCCGAATATAAGACTTATAAATGGTCTGTTATTAATATTTACATGTGAATAAATTTCCTCCTTCTCTTTCATGATAGTAATCCATTTGGAAAAGTAATTTGCGTAGGCTTTCGGGAGAATAATTAGCGAAAATAGGATTATAATTCTAATTTATAAATACTTGGTTGAAGCGTCATAAAACAAAACATTTATTTGAAATTATGTATGACTTGAGAAGCCAAAAGGTATATTTTCATGAGACTGACGAAATTAACAATTACGATTTAATATCAAACCTGGGGTAAGAAGTCCGCACAATTAGTCATTAACTTCGAGACTAATGTCTCCAATATAAAAACATTTATTAAAAAAATGGGTTAAGAAAACTAAATAATCAATAAATATTCATGATTAGACGTCTCTAACAACATAATAACTTTTTCTTAATAATGACACATGCTGAATCCAAGGCCGCCCGTCAGGGACTGGGCAAGTGAAGTGAGAAAAAGCGTCTTCGGTTTTTGAACTGAGCACTTCTCTACGAGGGTGGAAGTACGGCTTTTGCTCATAGATGGCAGCACCCTATCTGAATCTTCCAATTTTGAGATAGGAAGATAGAGAAAATCCAACGCCTGGCTCCTAACACCCCCAGAGGTATTAATTTGGAATGGGAACAAGGAGGACATTGTGGCCACGACATATTTTACGGTGGTGAACACGATGGATCTTCAGTTAAGCCTGGATTCGAACTCACTACCTTCCAATAATGAGAACGACGCCGTAATCAAACAGGCCACCACACCCGAACATAATAACTTAAAAAGCCTAAACAAAATATTGTAATTAGAGACATTTTCTATCTACAGAAGCGCATCAACCTCTTCCCGAGATCTACCATTTTTTTTTTTATCACTATCCTCTTTTCTCTATACTCACGAAAAGAGGTGGATATATGATCTAGATGGTTGTCATTTTAAAATAAATAAGATGCATTTAGAGAAGATATTGATCTTGTTTGGATTGCGGTATATATCTATTAACAGAGGCAGCAGCCTTTCTATGGATAGCTCAAGATGCAATGTTTGGGTTTCTTGAGCTTCCTAACTAGATAATTTAGTAACTGGATATATTGTGAGACATAAGTCTCCCTCTTCTAAAGAAATCAATAAAATACTGTATTGGATCTTTAAATAGCTCATTAAATTTTGTTACTGACTCTGTGTATTGTTAGAGGCATCAATCTTTTTAAGAATAATTAAGATTAGTTGTTTGGGCTTCTTAAGTCTCTATTTACTAAGCTACTAGCTAAACTATTAAAAGCTATGGTCTTCAACTCAACAGTTCGTGTGTTCGAGTCTCACTTCGGAAAGGATTATCTGTGGTATTTTGGTATCTGCTGTAACTTGTTAGCAGCGTTCGAATCAGCCATGGTGAGTAAAAGTAGATTGTAGTGTGATAAAGAAATAAAGCCCTTCTTAATTTTGATGTTTAAGCACCATTTTGTTCACGATGTTTTGGAAATAAAACAAGAGTAATACATAATCCTGTAATTAATAAAATATCAAGTCATATTAACAGCTTACTTAAACTTTCATTAGTTTTCAATTGAAAACTAGTAAAATGTTAAAATTTCTCTGTTACAATGATTATATATATTTATTCTTAAAATACATGCCTAAAACTTTATTCTGACTTTAAAAAAATGAGTTGCTCTAACTCTTCAAATCCCACGTCATGTACGTGATATAAAATACGACTTGGGTCGGATCCTATTTAGATTCACCTCTTCGCCAAGAGCGATAAACTTGAGATGAAGAAAACCGATCTATTATAGCCTCAAGAAATTTCTAATAAGGTTTATTTTTTATATTTAATAATTTATAAAATACAGTCCTATATGCATTTTAAAAATAAAATATATTTTTTTCATTAACATTTAAAGGATTAACATTTTAAGGAAAGATTATTTTCAAATTGAGTATTAAATACACTTTTTGTCATACTGTATAAGTTTTATATACCTTACATTAGCTGGTTTGTCAATATTTTTTTTTGTCACCAAGCGTCGAGGAAAATAAGATTTTACCAAATTTATAATATTCAACTGTCTCAATACAACATGTGATAACATTTCAAATTTCGTACTTTTATATAAAAATTTATTTTATTTAGGATAAAATAAGCAAACTAACTGATACATTTATTAATTTAAGTTACAAAAATTGTTTTTTATTCCGTTAGATGCCGCCCAACTCACTATCTATGCCATCAGCGTTCGTGATGCGACGACAGCTTCCTATCACAAATGCGCTACCTTCAATGGTCGTTTTGGTAAGTGTCTCGTCATTGTATTATTGAAAATATTGTTGCCAAATTCAGGTTTAAATTTTTTAATATTATTGAAAATGTTAAAAAAGGAATCAAAATGACTCTGACATGATGTAAAGATCGTTTGGTAGAATATTTGTGTTTTACCAAACGATCTTGTTTAATATATTCCATGCTATTATTCTATTTCCACACTCAGGATTGAATTTATTGATGTTATTGTAAAAGTTAAAAAAATGAGTCAAAATGACTTTGACATGATGTAAAAATTATTTGGTAAAGTATGTGTAAAAAAGTTTTCATCGATTCACTATCTGAATAAATTATTGTGATTCTGATATGAAAATTGAAACTTTAACTTTTTAATTTAACTAATTGAATAATTTTAATTTACTTTAACTCTATATTTTTTGTAAATATGTTATCGAGTCATGTTTTTAATTTCATCATTCGTGGGAAGTTCCGTTTGATTTTTTTTTCTTTTCTTTTCCTTTATTTCTTCCAATTACGTCTAAAAAGGTGTTTTAAATTTTTTTTGTCTAGAAAATTCGATTGTTTAATGTACTTATATATGGTAAGTTTTTCTTCTCAATTATGAATACATAAATACAAAATTGTTTCAATTATTAATATTTTTATTTATTTTTTATTTTTTTATTATTTTTTTTACCTTCTACAGTGTTTATTTTTAATAAATAGTTTGCTTTAAGATTCCAAGAGATGGTGAATGTTTTTAATTCTGCATTCTATGATATTAATAACTCTACATTTACCGCATTAGAGATTAGTTACAATATTTTTACATTATGTTTTCATTTAACATTCATAGATAGTAACTTTGTCAGCTTGGAGAAGACCTCTTAACAGCTAAAGACGACTGAAAGACATTTGAACATCCGTAATGTCTTACCTTTCAATGAAACTTATCACAAATAGTGAGTCTTGTTCACATCTTGCAAAGAAATAAACTCTCAAAAGCTGTAGTAAGAAAACCTTAGCAAACTCGTTGGCAAGAAATAGAAGTCAATATCCATATCTTGTTGTTCAAAGAAGCCGCAATCGAACCTTCCACAATGAAGAACTCGGTTGCTCCATTAAACTAAGATCCACTAGTTTCAAATTTGGCACTGCGTAGCAGACAGTTTAATAGTCAAAGACTGTTGTAGACCATTTAATCATCTGAGGTCTCACACAAGGGAGAAAACCTGTAAAATCTCCAAGCACCTTTCCCAATAAGCGTGCAAACAAAACATTTATATTGTCTCAGCGGAAAGCAGAAGCGCAACATTCATTTTCTATTATTCAAAATTTTCTGGTATCAAACGCGTTATCTTCCACTCTGAAGAGCACGTTCCTGTCATTAAGCTATATTATGCAAAAATATGAAACTTTTCTTGGGTCACAACCTAAAGACCGAATTAGCTATTAAAAGCTATTTAATTCTACTGATAGACTCTCTTGGAAATTTTCCAAACACTCATCCAGATTGTCGTGTAAACGGAAACTCAACATTCATCTCCTATTTTTCTGCAATCCTTATAATATATATTTTTTTATCATTTTCAAACATGCAACAATTGATTTATGGTTGCAAAATGTAATCATAATTAACGCCAAATGCATTATTCAATACCCTGATTCACGCCATGCACATGTAAAAAATATTTTGCTTACTGAAAAGAATATGACTTATGAAAAAGATACCGCGCTCTTTTTAATGTGTCTACTTCTAATGTTCCGTAAATAATAAATGAAGTGGATTTAGTGGAAAGGCCGATCCATACAAGCTAAGAGTAATTTAAAGAGATGCATTAATTTTGTTTGCAATTGAAAAAGAAAATAAAGACATTGAAAATATGGAAAGGAAAACAAAATATTTATCAATTCACATACTATATTAAACCATCTCATTAAGAAACATTTAACAGCAAGTATGAATATAAAATAATATTTATATGCATATATTTATTTTTTATAATTAGATTGCACCATAAGTAATTCTAGTTTTTATAATAACATGTTTCACCAATGTTGAAATTTGAGTCAGACTGATGGAACTTAAACTTTCGTTTTTATGTTTCTATCGACTATGATTAATGTCTTCATTAACAGTGGTTAGAAATGAATATCGGTTACAGTTAGGAGAATTTCGTGGAGTAAAGAAAATGATAATTAGCAAGTGACCCATAAAAACTATGTTTATTAAGTTTCAGATGATATAAAAAAAAAATTCTCTTTTTTTAAGTAGTTGCTTTAGTGACTGTACATATATTTTCATTTATTCTTTTTTTATAACAAACATAGCTAGACAAGCCCATTTAGTAATGTATCGTCAAGTGTTTCCCACGGAAGTGGCAAACGAATGGTAAGTGTTTAGTTTTATGTTCAACAGTTCTTGGGTTAGATTCTCATTTTGGACATTCATATTGCTTTACTGTAAGCTACTTTGAGTTACGCGAATTTGCTTTGAACTATAAATCCCAGGATAATTAGCGATTGTGTATATCATAAAATGATCCTTGAACGACATTTAAGCTAAAGCACTCAATTAAGCATTGTGTCAATAACACGAGTCGTTAAAATCGCCACTACTTTGCAAATCAAATTCGTTTTATTAAAATG
>JAPDSC010003613.1:0-28309 GCA_026290005.1 Latrodectus geometricus | reverse complement strand
ACACACACACACACACACACACACACACACACACACACACACACACATATATATATATTGTTATATTTTCTGACAAAAAATGTAAGTTGTAGATATCCACGATTCTTTGTAATTTGTTTTTGTGATTGCATTTTTAAATGTGTTTAATTTCTTAATATATCTGCACCAGCTATCGACTGTGGAGTACCCATAATTCATCACAACTCTGAACAGTATATACTATTAAATGGCACAAGCTATGGAAGCGTGGCTCTCTTGAAGTGTGGTGACTTGGAGGAATCAGTTGTCTGCAGAGAAGATGGCACTTGGTCACGCCCGGAAATAAACTGCACACCAGAAAGTAAGTAGTTCATTAATAAATATTTAAATAAGTTTGGCACGGCTATCGTATAATCTCTTAGGTGAATTTTTGCATTTGGTGAATTTTTTGGCAGATATCATCGTTTATCTGGTAACCTAGATTTGTTATTACATCATAAAGATCCAGAATACGAAAAATATTCTACAACATTCTGTTTTGGCAACCCTAGTGATAACGTTATCCCGAGGGAATTCGGAACACTTCGTTTCAGTTACGCATTTTAATAAAAAAAGATATTCTTATAATTTGTATTTACATTTTTGAAATTGGTGTTTCTGTTTTCTCTTTTCTAAAATTATTTGGTAATTTAAATTGCATTTCATCATTTATATTTACATTTGCGAAATAGGTGTTTTTATATTTTTCTTATAATTTGTATTTATATTTTCGAATGGTGTTCCTATGTTTCCCTTATTTGAATTTACATTTATGAAATTAATGTTCTTATATTTTCTTTTTTGAAATTCTAGTACTTCAATATGTGTGTTTTTATGCTTTTCATTGTTTATTCGGTTTAATTTTATTTAAACCATAAGCTTTTTTCAGGAAAGAATTTCCTTTCGATTTATCTCAAATAATCTCAATAATATTTCCATCATTTATTGGTATTTCTATGTTTAAAATTTTTTCGTTTAAATTCATTTTATCATCTAATAATTGTTTCAGAAATGAAATTAACTATGTATTTTTGGTTAAATAGGAAACAATGAATCCACAAGTTGGATAATGATACCCCTACGCATCTCTATACGTAAATTAATATTAATTCATTATAAACGAAAAGCTTAATAAATTCTGTCATTTAATTTTAGGAAGAATTATTTAAAATTCCTTTAACTGTAGTATGCATGGTCACAAATTCCATGAGGCAATTATACAAAAAGCCTTAATTGCTTTTAATATGTTAAGGCAAAAAATAAATAAATAAATAAAAAATAATAAATAAAATAAAAATGAACGTAATAAAATTGGGAAATGAAAGGAGTTTTTCTAATATTCACAAAGAAGGCGTAAATTTCACCGAGAATTGTTATTCATTGTACAATAAATTCAATTTGCAGCCTATACTATATCGTGACTTCAATTATAAATTTGAATGCTTTATGAGGAACAAAAATTTTAAAATAAATACTGATACACAAAAATAAAGTATTATGAATAATTAGCGAACCATTCACATTAAACTGGGTGTTTCCTTTTAAAGAGGCGACAAATTCAGAAGGAAGATAGCAAACATTAATAGAGAAAAACTGTTATAAAATATGGTATCATAAACAGTATTTTGTCGTCGATAGAAACCGCAAAAATATTAATGAAGGGTGCAACACAGAATGGGATTAAAAAATCAATAATGAATGAGAGAAACATTTATGTTAACGTAATTCTTAAAGGGAATGAAATACTGGGGAAAACCTAATAGACATCATCGAGAAAAAGAAAACTTGTGTCTCATTTTCGATCGAATATAAAAACAGTGAGCTTAGGGAACTTTACTGGTAAGCAGACATCACACTGTGAATTGCAAACAGTATGTCTAAATTTATATGAGTGAAAAAGGAGAATTATGTATAAGCTGGACTAGCCACTTGGCTTCTACGTTTCCCGAACCTCAATATATATTTTGCAGTTTTTCTTTTGGAACTACCTTAAATAATTAATGTATATAGACACCTATATGTAAAAAGATCTCATGCCATGAATCATCGTTGTTGCTGTAGACATCGCTGGCAATACTGAATCTTCGAGCGCATTGCCAGAGATGTCTACAGCAACAACGATGACGCATCTTCGAGCATCTAATAATTGTTGCTCCTTAGCTGCCGATTTTGCAATAGGCTGAAATTTATTGTACGGTCATCCTTGGCGCAATTTTTCCACATTTGGCGATAAATAACATTTTCTGGCAACCCAACCAATCATAGGTGAGGGATTTCATCCAGTCAGACAAAATTCTGTTTATTCATATTATTTTTCTGCATTGTTTTTCAATATTCTGTTTATTTTTAAACTTCGCTTGTGCAAAATGCCGAGATTTTTGGCGACGTTTTGAAAAATCTCCAAGGGTGGCCGTATTGTAAATTTTTACCTTGCAATGTCTAAAGGCGTCATAATTTCATGCAATTACTATAAACATTTTGTTTCTGAATCTTGGCAACTGAATTATTTTTTCTACTTATTTTTAAAAATGTTAATAATAATGTACAAAAAGTTTAATAATCAGAAGAAAAAATTTATTACAAACTTTTTTTATTATTAAATATATTTTTGTACGTCACAATCATGTTAGGTATTTTTACAATTTTTATCTACCAAGCGTGTTTTATTTATTTATTAACTTTAAGATGATTAAAAATATAAAATGAGCTGCAGTTTATCCATCTTTACTCTTTTTCAACAGAAAGAAAATCATATTTCAACGAAAACATGTACTTTGTTATTAGCCATATTCACGTCGTTTGTAACTTAGTATCATTTTTCTCTCTTAGAAGATATTGAAATCTAGCGTTTCTCTATATTTTGACGATAATACTTGAAATAAAAATATGTGAATGTAGCTAAATTGAATTATTTATCAGCAAAGCAAAATTAAAAATAATCTTGCTAATATCTAAAAATGTTTGAATTAGTAAATGTTCTGATAAAAGTATCTAAACAGAGGTCACTCATTAAACTTATCTAATGTTTGATTTTTACAAATCAAAGAGTTATCAACCTAATTTTATTATAACATTTATATGATCAAAATTCGTGAAAATTGCAATAATTAAGTATGTCGCAGCTGGGTAATATTTCCAAAATCTTCGGATTGCACTCAAAACTATATTAAAATTGTGTAATATGAGCGAGAATATACTAATATGAATTCTGTTTTGCAGAAATATTAGAATAAAAAGCGTGTTCTAACACTTTTTAAATTCAAAATTATGTTTTCTGTTTAATAATAAATTTTATGCTCGTGAAAATAAAACACTTGCTATTTTCATGCGAAGTTTTCTTCGTTTATATGAAAGTATAATATATGTTCTTGTAAAATAGTTTACTCTCTCTTTATGTTCCGTATTTCAATTTCAGATCGTTTATCAAGACTAGGACTTATTGATGAAGAACAAAACGATGTGCCAACAGGTAAATAAAGTATCAAAATTTCGTAAAATATGCGATTATTTTACTTTAAATTAAATGTATTAATAATGCACACATTATCACATTCTTTCGGGCTCAATTGTTTGGAAGAAGCTATCACAGTAAGTAAACAAACACATTTTCTTCACTGGTAATTGAAAAATTTTATATTTTTATACTTGGTATGAGACCATTAATGATAATGGCCTTCTAGCTACTACAATAAACATATATTTATCATAAGATTTTCTTAATCTGTTCTCTAACAAATATTTATACATTTTTCATACTTCCAGTGACCTCAAAAATTTTTTTAAAACCTAAGCCTGTAAGACTTCCCATTTATTATCCATCTTATGCAGCCAAACCGAATGGTTAGCGATCTGGATTTTGGTTCAGATTTCACCACAAGCTTGGCTGTTTGTCGTGAATCGGCATTCAATTTTAACTATTGGTCTTTATGCAATTAGACCTCGTATGTAAAAAAAGTGGTCGTTGAGCTAGTAATTAGTAAACCTACAAAATGCGGCTAGGCTCAGTTTCTTTCGTTTTGCTTCATCTTCCGAGTAAATTAACCTTACATGAAGGTTGCTAAGAGTATTTCGCTGCAATATACAAGCATTCTTTTAAAGAAGTTCTAAAAATAGTTCTTTAAAGGAATGCTTATGTCTTGATTTCTGTGGATCTGCGTTCAGCTTAGAGATTGTGGCTATTCTCTGACCAAATTTGGGTAATAATAATCATAGTGATATAATCATAGAGGCTATAATAATTATAAAACAGCAAATTTATGGCTCCTTAAACATAAGATTATAAATTCGCGGAAGATTTTTAATGAGATTTATGGGTACAAGTTTTTCAAAATTGCAAGAGTGATATCCAATACCTCCCCATACCACAATACCCGATGAGGGACCATCATGGTGTAGCAAACAGAAGTGTGACTCGTCAGTAAAGGCAATTTCATTCCATTCTATCAGCCACATCCTTTTTTCATCGCACCATTGTCGACGGATATGTCTGTGGTTCTGCGTGAAGGATAGACTAAGCAATGGACCTCTTGCGGACAGACCATTCTGCTGAAGTTCGGCGTCAAATGGTACGTACAGACACGGATGATGCGTTACAGACGGAATGTGCCATGCTATGGTTCCTGATTTGGCTGTGTGATCCATCACTGCCATGCGCACAATTTGCTTGTCATCACGTGAAGTGGTGCACTGAGGAGGATGCGATCAAACACGTCGGTCCGTCGTACCAATACCAACACCCCTTAGGGGGTCTTGGTCGTACCCTCCTGCATCCAACGATCACATATCCGTTTGTTTGGTTTCGTCCAACACAATTACCGATTTCCCTGAAAGATAATATACAATCTCGGTAGGTTAATATCTTCTTCTGTCGAACTCGGATACTTGATCAAAAAATGATCGCTGTTTTTTACGAAGCGTAATTGATTGTTATTTTTTTGAAAACCACAATTGTGGAACATAAAATCGTCGCCTTAAATAGCGCTTTGAAGTAGCTTCACAGGCGCTTGTGATATGCGTCGCTCAAAATCATTTGCATCTCCGCTAATACATGTCGTAAATTTCAAGTTATTTGCATGCTTCCTTCAGGATGTTGCATTTACGGTGCATTTGCTTTACAGATGGATTTAATATAAAAATCATCAATAATTGGAAGAATTTTTAAAAAATTAAAAAATAACAATCCGAATTTAAATTATTTTTAGAATTCTAAAAAAAAAATTGAGAAAAAGAATTCCAGAGCGTGTTGCCCTAAATAAAGTTTAATGATAAATGCGTTAGAATTGTCATCATTAATCAATCCTAATAAAGATCGGGTCTCTCGTTTATTAGAAGTTAGAAGACTAATTCTGTTAACTGTCTGCTACACTTCTTAAACAGAATGTAAATAATTGAGTTGGATTTCTTCAATTCATAAATTCCTTATAATAAAAGCTATATCTGTCACAAAATTTATTTCTGGTCGTTTTCTTCGTAATAGCGGAGTTGTTATGCTATTCGTTAGATGTTGGCATAGTCACAAAGAAACATATTAAGCTAATAAAATAGCATACACAAACGCGCACGTCGATTGCATTTAAAACTATCTCTGGATTATCGACTTTTATTTAAGAGTTTGTGAAATATATTTATCTAATAAACTAGAACTAGATGAGCAATTGTTTTTAAGATGATATTTTATCGAGCATATTTCTATTAATTGAATATTCTCATAAATTATGAAGATTTAACGTTTAGCTTCTCCTTTCTTTAAAAAAATTAAGTCATTTTTTTTTGGAATGTCTCTTTATGCAATGGTATAAAGAATTTGACCCTAGATAGTCTGAATATCAAAGATAAATTATCTTTGCTTCCTAATCTAAACCAGTAATTCGTAATTCTCAAGCTTTTTTTTTTTTTTGTCACTGTACACTTTTAACGATTTTAAAATGTGGCGAAAGACATTTCAAAAGACATTTCAGTTTTATGTTTTTTAATAATTTTATTTATACTTGGTCGTAAAAATGTCGATGTTATTTTCATATCGTCTTCTACATTTAACATTCTCGAGCTTTTTTTCGTTTTTATGTGTGTTAATTCTTAAAATTCGAATTCACTCAAATAATATTGTAAGTACTGGGAATACATTCCATTTCTTCACGTGAAGCAAATATTTCAGTTTATGAAAAGTCACTATTATCGATGATAAAAATAATTTTTAGCTGTAAAAAGTATGGTACTTAACAATAAAAACGCTGCCCAACCTGTCTAGTGGTTAGCGTAACTGACAACGGATGGGGAGGATCTGGGTTCGAATCCCGGCTTGGGCATGGATGTACTTTCTCTCTCTGTGTTTCTTGTCCTTTCCTCAGATGATGGATGAATGTGGCCCGCCCTATAAACGGGTTGGTGGTGGTGTGGCGTGGGCGGTGCTACTCGTACCTCCGTGACTTGGTTCACAGGTGCCCACTGGGTGACGATAAAATGAGTAGCAGTTTCCGGCCTTGTTGCGGCAAATGGGCTAATGTACTTACTTGCTCAAGGGTGCCCGCCATAAAAAAATAAAAACTACTTACTCGCAGTAAAAAATATTTTTGAAATGAGTTTAAAATAAGTCTTCGCATGGACCAGATATCAAATCCATTGCTTCTTGGATACGAGTGTCAGATTTCCCCATGAAATTATCTGTGCGCTATAATAATGAAATTTTAATTTTCCTTCTTTTCCTGAATTTTTTACGATTTCTTGGAATGATTGTATTTCGAATCAATTAATCCTTGTATCGTCAAAAATTTAGAAAATAAAAATAATTAATTTTTCTTGTTGTCAGTTTAGTTGACTAGAAATCAAGTGACAATATCGACACGCGAGCTGGCATTCCCAGTCCAAATTCCCATGTTCTCAAGGGATAATAAACATGCGTTATTTCCATTATTAAATTCCTTTATAAAATTGTTGGGTTGAAACATAAATTTTAAATTATAATTTAAAATTTATATTTCAACATAGCAATTTGCGACTGCAATTGTCGTTTCTCTTCCATCGTTTGGTTTAGAAAATTTAATTAGTAATCTACTAAGGATTAAATGCTAGTGCAAGAAGTGTACATCGAATGACTAGAAAACAAGATTTAAAAAAAAATAAAAAAATTATTGGAAAAATCTCGTTTGAAGTAACTAAAATAAAAACAATTTTTAAATCATATTCCAATAATTGATTCTCGAATTTTGCAAAAGCTTTAAGATAGTCCCTTGTTTATCACATGATATTTAATGAGAAGCTATCATTGAATTATTTGTAGAATTTAAATGTTTAACTAATTTATTATTTTTTTTTTAGATATAGTAATTGGAATGGCGGCTGCTGTTTTCATTCTTTTATTAATTGTTATTTTCGTACTCCTCATAAAAAGGTAAGTATTAATTTTATTAAAAGTTTTCCATTTTAAATCAATACTTCTAAATAAATCTGAAGTGATCATTATATAATTAAAATAATTAAATTTGTTTGATGGGGAAAAAACACTTTTTGAATTCAAAATAAAGATTTATATTTAGCTTTTTTTACATTATTGAACATTTAAATTTTAATTAAGTATGTATTGAAAATTTTGTCAACAAAATGAGATCCTTTATTAATACAGAGAACTGCTTTTCAACAAAGAGAATTCTACATAATTTGTTTTTATACATTGTTTTGAGTTATTAAATCAAGATATAGGAAAAGAATTAACATTTTTAATTGGAATGTAATAAAGGAAGTTGGACATAAGACTTTGATATCACATAGTAGACAACTTAAAGTTTGAAGGCCCTTATAAGGCATTTTAATATCCACCATGTAATTTTTTCATAGTAAGCTGTATTCATGCGCAGCAAAAGAAAAAAAAACAAAACCCTAGAAGATCCCAAGCATACACTTAGACAGACACGCTTACATAAAGCACATCCATCTATTGCTGTTTAACAGTGTCTAAAATCAACTTTATACTTCAAAAAGGGATGTCATACCACTAGGCTATGGTGAGCCCATATTAGATGGCTTCTCAATTGTAAATTCCAGTTAAAAACAGTTTATACAGGATTATGTCTACAATTAAGTAATTTTAGACACATGTTACATAATTTAAATCATTAGATCATAGACATAATTTACAAGTAAGGTTTTTTGGAATGTCAAGTTCTAATTTAAATCCTGTTGCTATTGTTAGATAAGACAGTTGACCAAGCTTTGCCAGTCAGGGACTGGGCGAATGAAATCAGAAAGCGCGTTCTCCATTTTTTGAACAGAGCACTTACTGCGAGGGTGGAAACACACGACTTTTGACTCATAGATGGCAGCACCATCTGGATCTTCCAAAATAGAGTTTGAAGCCAGAGAAGACCCAAGGCATGGCTCCTAACACACCCCTAGCGTATTAATTTGGAATGGTAACATAGAGGACCTTGCGAACACGACATATTTCATGTGCCCCAGTCGCCATTAGTGAATATGACGGTTTTTTAATAAGCTCGAACTCACCACCTTCATGTTAATTTCCTTAGAGCAGGAATATTTTTTCTATTTATTCCACTTAATACATGAACAAATATTTTTATATTATTGCAAAAAATATACAATAATACTATCATAGTCATAAAGTACAAAAGTACCTAATAATTCATTTATGACCATTGCTGCCATAATACTTGACAAGGTATCTGCAATAATTTTTTTAACAAGTATGTTCAATATAAGCATTTCATATTCCAATATTCATTAAGAAGCTTATTAGAAATCAATAGAAATAGCAGATATTTATGAAAGATATTATTAGATAGTTATAACTATGCATTTTCAATTGTAAATTGCTACTACTTTTTAGGTTGAATGTGTGCTACATGTATTGAATAAATTTTAGACACAAGATATTATTTTCTAGAATAATACTGGATAATATTAAGTTGGGTAAAAATTTACTGTACGGTCGCTTTTGGCAACATTTTCAAAAAATCGTTAAACATCTCGCCAATCTGGACAAACAAGGTTGGAAAATAAACAGAATAATCCATTTTTCATTGGTTGGAATCCCTCATCTGTGATTGGTCAGAAATGATTGGGTTGCCAGAAAATATTATTTATCGCCAACTTTGGAAAATCGTGCCAAGAGCGACCGTTTAGTAAAGCTGAGGCTTAAGTTGTATTTTCTTGAATCATAAATTGAAACTTGGGTTTCAAGGAAACGGCTGGTTCATTAAAAAAGTGGTAAAACTGTAAATTTAAAATATTTATTATTATAAATTATTATAGTTTAAATTTTATTTCCACAATGTATTCATGTAATTATGTTTATCATCATATGTTGTACATTGATTATAATAAACAATCATTTTAATAATATTCTTTGTTGTATATTACATTGAATTCATCAAATGTAGATAATTTTCATCTAAACATAGCTCAATGTGCAAACCTGAAAAACATTTTTTCTACAATAAGTTGAAAGCAACAACTCTTGGTTGAAAATAAGATGAGAACTAATCCTTTTATTGTTGTTTCCTACATTAAGTTAATAGAATAGCTTATGAATTTATTTTAGTATTGTTGATTATTTTGTTTTTATGGAATGCAAATAAAGAAATTACAGTATTCCGATTTTTTCATGCATTAAAAAGTATAAAAAATTAAAAGCGAAGTATAACACGTTAGTATAATTATCAAAAATTAATATTTGGATAAAAATAAAGAATAAAATAAGTTATCAACATATTAATTTTTAGAAAATTTATAATGAATATATTTGTATTTACAGAAGGAAAGTTCTGAAGCAAAACAGTGGTGATTCTTTCCCATCAAAAAATTCCAATACTACTCTAACCCAAAATTCTCCTCAACCCTACGAGAACGATTCATTCTATGCTACGATTCCAGTAGATGCACACAACAGCGAGAATGCAACAGAAAGCAAGAGAAACATTATGTCCACAATTCTATTCATCAGAAAAAAATCAGATGGCAAAAAATCTGAAGAAAATAAAGATTCAGGTAACTCCTCGATCAGCAACTGTTGTATTTATGAGGAAATTGAAAACAAGTCTGAAACTAATAAAGCACTAGCAGAGACAGATGACGGAAAGTATCAACCAGTATACGCACAAGTAGATCTGAACGAAAAAAGGAGATCACGTCTTAATCGGTCGCTGTGCGATCGTTTTGAACCAGTAGACCCTCCTCAGTGGGAGAACACTTATCGTTCAGAAGCATCACCTTCATATGATGAAGTGGACTTGGAGCCCATTAAATTACGTGAGCTGCCACCAATCCCTGATGAAAGTGGAACTGAAGGTGGCACATATGCATCCTTAAGCATTCCATTAGATCCTCCAGCAAGCAATAACATTTACCAAAACTCTTCATACCTACACGATGATAACACAGTTATAAAAGATAATGAGTTATATTCAACAAATATCACAATTCAACATCACTGTGATCAAACGGGAAAATGATCAGCAAGATCTGAATTTGTGTTACATTTATTAGGTAGTTTTGAAATCCTGATTATTAATATAAATAACTAAAATTATGAAAAAATACCACACTTAAACAACTTGATCAAACAAAACAAAAATCAAACTGAAATCTTTTCCTATTTGCAATGAAAGCAGAGTGATTAAAATATTTAATTTAAATTAAAAAAAATTAATTATATTTCAAGAAATCTCATATCATTTTGAAATTTCAATAAAATTATGAATAAACATACGCTTTTAAAAAATTACTGACAAAAAGTGAATAGAATCATTGCTTTTATACAAATTTTTATTCACTAGTTTACTATTAATCTATATATATGCACTAGAGAACTTAAAATAAAAATAATTAATTTACAAAATTATCCCTTTTGTCAATCAAAAGTTTAAATTTTGCTGACAAATTTTATTAAATTTCTAGCTTAAATAACATTTCCAAAAAATTATATTTAAAAATTAAATTATGGATGCAAAAAGTGATTTCTGGCTGCAATTATTTAGCACTTAAATTGTTATTCAATTATATAACTTAGTAAAAACATCAATAAAAAGTGTGAATTCCTGCACCATTTTAATTGTCAATAAAATATATATACAGTAATATTTTCAATCAATGGATAGGAATAAATTGTAAACAATTAGATAGTTAAAATTTTACTTCAAAATCAAACAAAAAAATGCTATAAATTTTAGAAAAAAATTAATATTAAAAATCAGGATTTCAGATAGAATTTTATTGAAATGTATTGCCGTCAATCCAAATGATACTACTTAATTTTATAAACGTTCTTTTTTAAAAATTCATTTGTAAAGTAATGTTTTTATAAGAATCTACTTACTTGTTGTGTATATTACTAGTCAACTGAAAAATAAAAAATATTATTTTGTCTTGTAATATTTGTTTTATTGTAAAATATTAGCTGTCATAAATACTCTTTATCTCACTATGTGATGCCGATATTGTTTATTACTAGTGTCAGCCAAATTATTTAATAAAACAAGATTTTACTTTGTATATTTGTGTGGAATTTTATTGCAAGGTCAATAAGAATAAACATTTATAATACATTTTATTATCTCAACGCATTCATTCTACGACGCACATATTGCAGACAAAGAGAAAACAAAGAGCGCTAAATGCTATTTATTTAAAAACTTGGAAAAAAAAAGAAAGTTCATGATCTCTCGAGAGCAGAAGAAAAGAAAGGAGTCGAGAGGGAAAGACGCTTGTTGTTGGAAGGCCTCAGAGGCTCTGTGCGATGCTCGGACTCTGGGAAACGCTCCAAATACCTTTTATATGGGATATATTTTACAGTCACTAGTTTACCTAAAATAAACATATATGCATTGTATAAAGTTATAAACCACTGATAACAGATTTATAATATCTTATTTAAAAAATTCAAGAATATATACACATTAAAACAAAAATTCCTATTCATTAAACTCAAAGTTTAACTAGGTCAAATAAATGTTAGGCAATCAATCATTAAGTAAAGAGTTGTAAGCAAATTTTATTCACTGAAATTTATAAGAAATTAATTAAAAAATAAAGATATTAAGCCTATGAAACACAAATTTTACTTCTTGAATTATTAAAAAGGAGCTTTTCGCATTGATTCATATTATCTTCAGTAGCATTGTGCAAGAGTTGGTTACAGTATCTATAATACTGAGCAAATATTAGATTTCATTGAAGAATATACTTTATAGTATAATCCATATCAATTCAAACAGGCTAAGAAAAGTCTAACTTTCCCTTAAATTGTTTTGGAATTCAGCATATGTTATGAAATTCATTGAGGGAAAATCATATTTATTTCAAAAAAATTCATTGATTAAGATACGGGCTTCAAAAAATGGTACTTTGGATGTCATTTTTTCTAAGATTTGTTTCATTTCCTAGTTAAAATTGTACTTTCCTCTTAGAAACATGAAAAAAGTTTTCTTGTAGTAATTTTTACGTGAGAAATCATTTTTTTTTTTTTTTAAATACGGAATCCTAGCATTTTTATTTTTGATAGGTTAAATTATTAAAAAAAAATTTCATAAGCATTATAGGTTTAGTTTTACAAACTTTAATACTTATTACATAAAATCAAAATCTAGTTATATATGATATTGCCTTTTAATTATAAAGAAAATTCAGACATATAGCTGTCAAAGCATTTTAAATCTTTCAAAATTAGTTCCAAAATGTTATATGATCCACAGTATAGATTTGAGAACTGAAATAAGGGATTAAATTTCAACTGATTTCTTTTTACAATGGAATAATCAATTTCTGTCAAGAAAATTATAGCGGAGCACCAACAATATTAAAATATTTTGAATTAGAAGTGAACATGAATGGTGATGATTTGCCCTAGAGTAGGAAATCTAAGATTTGTCAACATCGAATTCATGACTATTTAACTTATAAGTGATAACAGTAATCTAAAGTAATCCACTAGGCACAGACATTCACACGCCTCAAAAATATCCTTCTTTGAAAATTATGAATTTAAATACTCTACTTCTGTTTAAGATATTAGAAATTTTTTCTTGCCGTTTCGAAGTGCGTGTAACACATGTTCAATTATCACTGCAAGCTCCTAACAGTATTTAAAATTCTTTCACAGATCTTAGTTCTTTAACAGGAACCATTCCTCATTTAGAAATAGTGTAAGAATAGTCAATGAATAAGTTTTCATTACTCTTGAACAATCTCCTTTAACAGGAACTTTTACTCATTTACTAATAAATAGGGTGGGAATCATCAATGTCCATTACTGTTGAACAATTTTTGCTAAAATCAAAATACTTAAACAAAATTATTATAAAAATGAAAATTCAATAAAAACATAAGTATTTGTTACCTTAAGTTTGAATTTAAATGATTTATTTTTGGAATCATTGCTATTTAATAATAAAAATCCATAGATTTTTTTGTTTCTGTTTGTATTTGTAATAATTGGCCAGTTTAAAAACATGTTTCAAGCTTAAAATTATATAGTTAATTAATTATTCAATGAATTACTATATTTTAAAGCATCATCAACAGGATTTTTTTTTCAGAAGCTACACAATAAATGTTTTACATTAAAATTAATTTGCCAATTATATAGGTTATTCTGCAATTTTTCACTTTTTTTTTTTATCTTAAATTTATTAATTTCAATCTGAATTGAGCTTTTCCGTTATATGCTGGCTTTTGTTTCTAATCAATCTAAATATAACATTTTTGTCTGTGACCAGTAAAAGAATAAGGTCTTTACTAATAATATTGCTGGCACTTCTGGCTCCAAAAGTCATATCAAAGACACATTCAGCAACAATTGATTGACATTTTAAATTTTCTATTATGAAACTAGTGTTTACAGAACTTAAATTCAACAAAAGCTTGACTAAAAGAGAATAGAAAAATCAAATTCTATAAGCAAAAGTAATTTTTTCCTCTTGAATAGTCAGTTAAAATACCAATTTTTTTTCAAAAAACTAGTAAAAAAATAAATAAATAAAATAAAAACACCAACCCTATTTATGTGTTATCTATGTTAAATAAAATTAGAATCTAGTCTACTTGAATGGATCTAAGATACATTAGAAATAAAATAACTCAAGAGAGAGAGAGAGAGATACAGGCAAATACATTAAGGAGTTAATAAAACCAATCAATATAATTTCAAATTCTAATAGATAATTCTAATGATTTAAATTAATCTAAAAGATTTGAAATTCTGTAAAACAAGAATTGCATTCTGAATCATTAGTTTTAATTATATTAGACAATAACACACACAAAACTGCTGCATTTTTTACTTAAATTATTTCATTTATTATTTATCACAATTCAATGTGATGCAATGGATTATTTTCTATTAACTTCTTTGTGACTAATATTAAAAATGATTAACAAAATTAAACTTTTATTTAGGGAGAAACAATTGTTACAGTTAGTTATTAATAAAAAGCAAAAGAAAACTGACTTTATTTAGCTCATCATGATCTACTGGTCAAATATATTTTCTTTTATTTATTTATTTATTTAATGGGCACTTTTTGTCACAAGGGCTGACTTAGTTTAGCAGCTTTTGACCAACTCAAATTAAAAGCCTCCCATGCATTATTGAACTAAATTTCAATAAAACTCAACAATAAGTTATTTATAATAGATTTTGTTTTATGGAAGCATTAATTGGATTGATCACAGAATGTTTCAATACTTCAATGATTTTGTTTGCTTTTGAACTTTAATTGCTGCTTCCCCCTCATTAGTTTTTTTACATTTTTAATTTAGGAAAAAATAATAATTATATATAATATATTCATAATTTCAAACAAACAACAGATTTTGGAAATTTTATAGATTTAGCATTTAATGATTCTTAAGATTAGTCTTATTTAAGTAGATTTTTAATTATGCCTTCCTAGTTAACAGAAACTTACCATAGTCTAATTTTCGATAATTTACTTTCTGTTTGTTCATTTTTCGACTTCTAATATAAATATATAAAATCTTTGTATAAACAACTCACCATCAAACCACCATCCATGGAGATCATTGAAAGCTTTTCCGGCAGATTCTGTAGAGCTGCACAACATATACACACAACCCTGTAAAAACATGATGTATCGAAATTAATATTAATATAAAACCAACATACAGCAAATATAAAATCATAAAATTATAGGGCTTTTGAGTAATTTCATAATTCCTAATTTGTAAATATTATGATATAATAACCTTGCCTTGCATAAGTTACAGTTTAATATAAGCATATATGAAATATTTTTATTAATACTATATATATATTAATTTTCAATTAAACACTTTTAAATATTACAGAAATTTGCATTTTTTTTTCATTGCTTTTAACAACGGTTTTATAAAAAATTTTCTTAATGAAATTTGAAGTCTTTAGTCCCCACGTTCAATAAAACAAACTACAGCAAAATAATTTTTGATGATTTATACATTTATTAAAATTAAAGCTGGATGTAGTTAAATCATTTAGAGGTTTAAGCCCTTTGTCATTATTCAAAAATGCATCACCAGTAGTATTAAAAGATTCTATACTTATTAAAACAGAAAAAGTGAAATATAAAACCTTCTTATTTTTTGCGATATTATAAACTGTACTTAAGATCACATTAATGTAAAACATTTCTAGGTATAAAAACATTGATAATCCCATATTCTTTTTATAATGCATTTCCAAAATTTATTTTATGAATACAGGATTTAATTTCAATGAAAACTTGGAGTGCAAAAAATGATCTATCAAAAAATGTTTTGATAGTACATTTTTAAGCAAACACAAGCCTAATTTCAACTCGAAATAGTAAGTTATAAAATATCTTCTTGTTAGCGAGTTCTATGAAGTATATTAAATAATATTTTAAAATTATTTAGAAATATTTTTAAATGTGTGTGTGCTTGTTATAATTTCATTAAAATTTCTATATAATGTTATCTTTTAAACTAATAAATATAACTGTGCAAAACAAAAATTAATTTCGAATGATCATTTTATAACATTTACCTCTTTGTATTGAATTATTATACTGGATCAAGACAAATTGATTTAGTAAACTATGTTATTCATACATATGCATGTTAAATAACAGTCCATAGACACTTATTTCCCTCAAAATATTTAATCCAGAATAAAATAACCCTATAAGGTTTTAATATCCTTAAAAGCACAATTACTAAAATTAAATTCCTCACTGTTTTTTCCCCCATTCAAAAGCATCAAGAAAGTAAATTGGGGAAAAATCCTAGTTTACATAAAAACTGACATTCAATTTTGTTTTGTGTTATAAATAATTAGAAATTATATTAAAAATTGTATTCTTCAAAAAATTTAATATAATAATTTTGGAATAGTTAATTTATATAATTTTATTTTTTAAATATAAAATTAAAATCTTGTTAAATTTTCAAAATTTCAGCAGGACATAGCTAAAGAAAATTATCACACTACACAGAATTATTAATAAAAGGTTTAACAACATTACAGTTTTTATTTATATTTATGTAAATAGAAGGAGTAAATGTATGTTAAAAACCATATTTTTCTGCATATAATCAGCAAGACCTTCAGTTTGAGTAAAAGAAAAAAAGAAGCACTGCAAAATCTGCCACAATTTTTTCAGCAAATAATAAAAAATACATACTGCTGATAATGTGGATAGTATATAAACTAAAAAATACACAGTATGATTAGAAACATAATAAATTGTACAGAACAAACACTTATTACGAAAAAGATCTGTTTGGATATACTTCCTCACAAAATGTGATGAACAGAAATGAAAGAACAAGATCGATCAAAAGTAATTCTGAGAAAATTCTATTAGAACTTATAAATTTTTAGTTTTGAACAACTTTTATAAAATGAAGTTAGCCATATTTTAAAAATAAAATATATTTGTTAATAATTAAATAAAAGAAATAGATTATTTTCCATCTCCACATTGGATACATTTTTCTTTGTACTGCACAAGCTTTGTTCTTCATTTTACATTAACATGCTTTTTGCCATTTTTTAAATTTCCTCTACCTATGCTATTAATTTAAAATCTGCTGTGTAACTTAAGTGTTTTAGCTTCCATATGACGATATAGGAATTCGAATATTTTCATAATAAAACAGATCACGTTAAGATAAAATGCGAAATGGTGTTAGCGAATAGCAACTGTAATATCTTCGAGGAACCAAATTCATTCTTGAACGTGATTGGAAAAAGCTGATTATAGCTGAAACTTGTCATGGGGCCAGCTGAAATTTATTTTATGAAACACAAACAGCATTTTCTTCAAAACTTTCTTGAAAGTTTCTGTGACGGAGAATGCTTTTTTTTTTTAAATCAGATTATTCAAGGCAGCATATATTATGTACAACAAAAAATTTAAACTTTAAACACATAATTTGCAGATTATATACAGGAAAACATGGTACATAATTTGCTTAAGACTTCAGGAATTATTATTTTTCATGTAAGATGATAAACTGACTGCCAATTAGTTTAAAAACAAGAGGTAAATTTACAATCCCCCTCTCACAAATATACATAAAACAATTTGAAATAAATTTTATTTTTAAACTTTGCGATTTTATCTCCAACATAATTTTTTCAAAATTTAACAATTGCATAGAAGCAACTGAAAACTGAACAATTACATTAAACAATAAAATTTTCATTTCTTAAAAAATATATTTTCATCTTTTCAAAACTTATTTTAAAATAACTATAATCTGCACCAATATTTTCCCAATTTATGTAAATTATATATAATAAGGGCAGTTGTAAAAAGTTACATAAAAATATTCTCTAAAATAAGTGAAGAAAATTTGACTAACATCTTAAAGCAGTTATTTTACAGATAATTATTAACATTCAGTTAATTGAATGTTCTAAATTATGCATATTAACTTAAAAATTGATTAATTATAAATATAGGATTGTTTTTAAATCATTCATGAATTAATTGCTTTAATGAATGTAGATTTTTTTAAAGAAACTAGGAAATTTTAAAAGTCACAAAAATAAGTGTCTTTATTAACTAATCATGAATAATGGTTTTACCTCATTGGTGGAAGTATCAATTGCAATATGTCTGATTCCATCATTTCCTTCACATTTTTCTAAAATAGCATCTTCAATACTTGTTTGCCAACCTTCTTCATATTCCCTATTTTATCATTAAAATTATACTTAAGAAATTAAAACATGAATTACAGTTAAAGATAAAAATTCAATTAGTACACACCATAAAAAAATTCACTAAACTGTAAAGAATTACATACTTTCACAGATGAATTCTTAATTCCAATTTTTAGCAACAAGTTATAATGCTGTAACTGAAATATTATCATAAAACTCAATCAAAAATATTAAATCAAAATGCTGATTATGATTCAGATTACAAAGAAAATTTCACAAATCTTAAATTTTAATTCACAGGAATTTAAAATTTTTTTTATTTAATAAACAAAAAATAGAAATGTATGATTAGGTAATTATGACATGGTCTTGACAAATAAATCAAGCATGTAAAAACAAGGCATTACAGCCTATAGATGTTGAAGGGAAAGCAACACAGTAATCAGTGACGAAATCAATAGTGTTGTTAATGCCATAAGAGTTGTGACAATAAGGGATAATACATGAATGATAAGGAAATTCAAAGACATTTAGGTAAGAATCCTAAATACAAGTTGTATAGCAAATCAGTCACTTCTAATAATCCATCAAGATATAAATTACAATTCTATATTCAACCTGAATATCACAATGCAATACAGTAAGACCCCGCTTAACGCTGTTTCGTTTAGCGCTCTTTTTATTTCAACCCGGGGATTCCACGAATCCGCTTGCAGCGTACGGGGATTCCCCGAAATATTATGCAGCGATAGGATTCAAATGAATATCCGAAAGAGTGTACTTGTGTTTCTTGTTTGGTGCGGAAAGAAGCAGCGGATAGTCTTTCTAATGATGAGCTCAAGGAATTTACTGAACAAGAAGAAAACAAAAATGTTGACAGCAGTGATTCAGAAGAAGAGCAAAAAGAACTTTCGATGGCGTTTGTAAAAAGGAGTTCGTCTACCATAACTGAAATAATGGATCAATTCATTGAAAATGATCCGAATTTTGACAAGAGCTCAAAAGTAAGGCATGTTGTTAGAGATGCTCTATCCGTTTATGAAGAACTTTTAAGAGAACAACGCAAAAGACAAAGGCAAACAACATTAGATGCTTTTGTCACAAAAAGGCAAAACACTGAAAATGCGGAAGGCTAATTAAATATGACTGACTTAGAATTTTATTTGTTTTTTTTTTAAGAATATTCGTTTCGTTATTTATATTTTGTTGTTATTTTTGCAAGAAATAATAATGTGGTATTAATTTGGGCTTTAAGAAATAATTGTTTGGTTTTATTTTTATTAAAAAAACATACTTTTTAAATTTAATACCTAACCAATTTCCTAGCCATCTTCCCCTAACCCCAATATTTACATGTAAAGATAGCCTCGTTTAGCGCTGTTTCGCATTACGCTCTACTTTGATGGAACGTATCCCCCGCGTTAAGCGGGGTCTTACTGTACTTTGAAACATACGTCTCTGTAATGCATATACAAAAAAAACTAAAGGTATTTATAACATTTATGTATTACTTTTGTTATTCACCAGAAAATGTAAGCCATTTTATCACAACTAATTTGATTTTGGTTTATGTATTTTATTTTATTATATTCCTTTTACTTCTTAATAATCAAAATATAAATATGTGAAATCTTTAAATTATGACAACAGCATTTTTATTTACATAAAAATTCAAGCCTTAAATATATTCAACCAACTTTTCTAAAGATAAAACATGAAATATTTTTGTTTCACATGTGAAAATTTTATATAAAAAACATTAAATAACAGTAATGAAACAATAATATTGTTAACTGAAATTTAATATAGATAAAACTAATTTGCCTTAAATAAAATTAATTCAAAACTAAATCATTAGAAAAAAACGTAGAGACAAAAATAAGTGATTGGTCCAACAAATACATAATGTAATCAAATTAATCTGAATTCCTCAATAGAAATTTATTTTTGCTTGTTTTACAAGTTTTCTTTGAAAAAGTATTTTGCTGCACATTCAAATGCTTGGTGTAGATTTACAAAGAGAAAAGCAAAATAAAAATCATAAATGGCATGAATATAATATTTAACATTTTTACAATTGATTGTTAGTTTACTTCAAAATGGTAACTTGTAACATGATGTACAGACATAAGTTTACAAAGAAAAAATTGAAACTTAGAAGTATTAGTGTGCAGAAACAACCACAGTATTTGCATCAATTACAGATTAACTTATTCTGTGTTGAGAGTGAATATGGTATTAGATTTTACTTTCTTTCATTTATTCTAAATATATTATTAGCTTACAGTGTCTAAAGAAACACTGTATTTTTGGAAAGAGGAAAACTGCAGTTCAATAATGCAGTTACAAAAAACTCTTTAAAAATTTTAGGCTTGAATCAAAACATTAATATATTTTCATTATAAATTTCATTTCATTATAATATACAACTTAGTTAATTTTCTCATGCAATCAAAATTTTTGTTTGAAAATACAAGTAAATCAAGTTCTAGAAAGTGGAATAATAGTGACCATAGCCTCTTGCTGTGCATATCAGAGTATATTGATATCATAAATTGATCTCTAGAGATTTGTGTAAGAAAGTCATTTGTTATTTATTGGAAAAATTCACAAAGGATACAATTTTACAATACATTGATGAAATTTTGTAGTTAATAAAATCAGCCTATTAAAAGCAAAACTACCTATATTACTAAATGCATTATTCAGAATTATTTTCTTAAAGAAGAAGAATATTTTCATTAAAAATAAATTAATAACCTACTGATGATAAAATATTCAAATCTCTGCACAAGATCTTTTTCTAAATTTTGTAAGTATTAATCAACTAATAAAGAAAATATTTAAGTAGTATTTTAACATTATAACATCAAATTTTACAACACTATCAAAACAGATATTAATATTTTATTAATGGAAGATATTAGATTTTTTAAACAATAACAGCAAATCCTTAGAAATTAAAACTATCACTAACATTTATATTGCTAGATTTTGATATAACATGCTTTTACACAATTTTATCACAAATTTCAAGCAATGATAATAATAAAACTTACACTTCTGATTCAAACATGTTCCTAATTTTCAAACAGGGACTGAGACTATACATGGCATTTTTTCCTTTCCCCTGACTACTGAAAGCTTAAAAAGAAAATACACGATAAGAAAAATTTTGGGGTAAATATTTGGAGTAAATAAAATAAAAACTAATTAATAAGTAGATACCTTGACCTTGCCAAACTTTTCCTTGTTTACTGCCTTCATTCTATGAAAATAGGAGAATTTAAGATTTTTGTATAAAATATATACATATATAATATAAAAATTTAACCTTATTTTTCAAGTTTAATCATATTTTTGTTTTATGGAATAAGTATTAACCAGGCTAATCTGAATTCTTGAATATAATTTAATAGGTGAAGTATAATCAAATATTTATGCTAAATAAAAAGTTTAACACTAAACATACCGGGGATTTTTTTTATTTGGCAAAATTAATGGGAAACTGGGTCAAATGACCCCTTTCGGTAGTTTTAGTGTTAATAAATAAATAAGAAAAGTAAATCAGTTTCATTTTAAAAAGCAACTTACAACTTAATGAATATGTCAAAGGAAATTTACATTTCAATTAGTTAAATCAGAAATTATTTTCCAGGTAGAAAGTTTAAAAATTTGTTTCCAATTTACGAAGATACTTTGTTAATAAAAATTTCATTGGGACTTAATTGTATTTAAGAAAAATGCATTTATATTGTAAACACATATGTACATAAAAATATATGATTCAAAGAGAATTATTATGATCTGAGGTGGCCTGGTTGGTTAGGGTGTCATTCTCATTACCAGAAAGTGGTGAGTTTGAATACCAGCTTATCCGAAAATCGGCCATGTTCACTAATGGCGACTGAGGTACATAAAATATGTCGCAATGTCCTCCATGTTCCCATTCCAAATATATACCTCTGGGGGTGTTAGGAGGCAGGCTTTGAGTCTTCAATGGTTTCCTCTCTCCAAATTGGAAGACCCTGCCATTTATGCTATGAAGGAGCTGCCATCTATGAACCAAAGTCGCACTTCCACCCATGTAGAGGGGTACTCTGTTAAAAAAACAGAAGACGCTCTCTGACTTCCTTCACCCAATTCCTGACGGGCAGGCTTAGTTTCGCTAAGTGTCATATGTAACAATAACATTAATATTTATGACCAGAATAATTCTCTCAATACAAAAAGCAAAAACAAGAATTTTCATTAAATATTTTTATATAAGTTTTTGCACAGTAAATTCATTATTGGTAAAATAATTGTAATATGCAAAGGATATATTATATTTGGAAATTAAATTTGTCACTTTTCCAGTCAAAAGTAAGAAATTAATGGTACAAATCTTTCAATAAAAATTGTTCACTTAAAAGATATCTACAATATCAAAACCAGTATTTAATAAGATATGAATGTTATGGTTATTGATATTTTGATCAAAATGTGTTTTTGTACATTTTTTTAAACAAAGGTTCTTTAAGAAAGACATATAATAAAGCTATACAAAGATAACAAAAAGCTTAAAATATTTCATATACAAACTTCAACTGTTGTGCATGGCTGCCATCTCCAAACTTTAAAATCTTCACCATTGATTGTGCGATATTCAACAGAAACACGAGACTCGTTTTCTTCGATAAATGCTACAACTTTATCCCAAAGCCATAATTTTTCTTTTCTAAACATAACCACAGGAAATGATTAATCTTCCAAGAAATTGAGTAATTAAATAACATTATTAAAACATTTAGAAAGCAAAATTAAGCTGCGATAATGGCTGATTCATAACATTCATTGTTTTATGGCTAATATTAATAAATACAATAGTAAATAATTTAAATTAGCATATAGTTACAATCCACTAACATAAAACAGTTGTACAAAAACTGAAATTTGAAAAATTAATTGCACTCGATGCAACTAACATAAAAAGAGATTTGACAAAAAAAAAAAAAAAAAAAAAAAAAAAAAGGGAAAAAAACAGACTTAGTTTTTAAACACTTGTGCACAACATAGAATATTCAATAGAAAAGACATATTAATACATGCGTCTATATTTGCAATATTCTATTAACTTCCAATAATTCCACTGAATATTCATTTTCTCAATTGGCTGAATATCTTTACTTTTAAAACATTTCAAGAACTATTTCCAAATCACAAAAAAATCCAGGAACTGATAAGGATTAAATCTGAAACCCATTATCAATAAATGAAGGGAAAGCAATATGTCTATGGAAGATGTGGAGAAAGCAAATTATGTCAGCTTAACTACATCTCAGCGAATAACTCGACTGCTGTCTGGATTATAAAGTCAAATGAATATTCTGAGATTGTCACCACAGTACTTAAACGTCTATTGTCATTTCCAACAAAATATCTGTATGAAGTGCAATTTTCTGAATTGACAGAAATCAAAACAATGGAACAAACTGACTATAAAGCAATATACTTCAGGTGCTGTTGTCCCCAATCATCCCCAAATGTATTGTTGTAAGAAAACAAACTAAAGATTTCACTGATTTAGAAAGTGAGTTCAAAGAGTAAATCATTTTACATTTATTTTTAGGGTATAACTGCATTTTGTTTTAAAAGCATTCTTAAATACTGTATTTTCCTGTATATAATTCATGGACATGTTAAAAAAAAGTTCTGAATTTTGTTGTGCGTATTATACGCCGTTGCGGATAATCTGATAAAAAACAGTCTCAATCAGAAAAGCTTACAAGAAATACTTTGTTTCATGAAATAAATAGCAGGTGATACAAAGATACACCTGAGTTATTTACGCTATAATCAACTTGTCCAATTACGTTCAAATACGAATTCGGCTTTTCGTAAAGATATTACAGTTTCATATCACTAATGTCATTTCAAAATTTGTCTTGATGTGAGCTGTTTCGTTTTGAAAATATTCAAATTCATATATCGTCATATGGAAGCGAAAATTTTTAAGTTACACAGCAGAAAACTTTAAGAATTTTAAATTAAAACTATAGCGAAAGAAAATATGAAAAATGGCAACAAACGTGTTAATGTGAAGTAAAAACTAAGGCACGTACAGAATAAAAGAAAAATGTATAAAATACGCAGTTTGTAAAAAATCCATTTCTTTCATTTAAATATTAACGAAGCAAATACACACATATTTTTGAATATGTCTAACTTGGTTTTAAAAGTTATTAGAAGTTAAATATCGATAAGTTTTACAAGAATTTTCTCGAAATTATCACTCTTGATCGATCTTGTGCCTTCATCTCAAGTTTATCGCACTTTGCGATGAGGTGGATCCAGACAGATCTTTTTCATAATAAAAAAGTTTTTTTCTTTACAATTTATTATATTTTTAATCATACTGTGCATTTTCTTATGTGACATCCATATTATCAACAGTACATATTTTAGACTACTGGCCGAAAAAAAAATTGCTGTGGATTGTATGCAGCTGCAGATTATATACAGGAAAATACGGTACAGTTAAAAACATTAAATCCAAACAATCTAAAATAACACTCAAACATCCACTACTTAATTAGCCATAATAAAATTATCAAATATTGACTGATTTGCGACAAAGAAAAGGTTTTAGAACACTGGTGAACACTTAATGAGGTTTAATAGTAAAATAAATAAATAAATAAATAAAAATTTAAAAAAATAATAACAGTAATTGCAATTATCTTATTCAAACAAATTTTACAATTCAAAATTAATCAATGAGGATTCAACAATCAAAAATTACCTATCTTTAGGTGGTATGATTGCATCCCTTACTTTCACTACAGCTTTGTAAGAATCTTGTTCTGCAGACCAGTTAGCAGTCTCTTGCAAAATATCTAAAATTGCATTGATTTATTCATAAATCCCCATATTAATTTAATCATATATAAGATTTCAAATATATAGGTTAAAAATAACTACTTACCAATTACTTTTTCCACCATTTCATAAAATAACTTCTCCTGAGCTTCTCTATATTTTTTCCACATTTTCGCAAATACAAAGCACATAAATACAGAGAAAGCAACTAGAGAAGAAAAATGTTTAACATTAAACAGCAATTTCTAAAAAAAATAAATTAAATCTGATAAATATGAAAATATTTTAAAATAATAATAATAAATTGCAGCAGAACATTAGTATTTTTGGCTCAATTATATTAATTGTAAACTATCTGAAATATTAATTCTAGCTTAAAAGATTTCATCAAGATATATGCAGAAATCTTACCAATAACCAAAAATACAATTTTCGCCACTGTCCACTGAAGAGAGAGTCGGATGCGGCACCAAAAAGACTTGGACCCTTGTGCAGCCTCCAAGGCACTGATATCAATGTGGGACAGATCTTCAACACCATTAACTTCTTCTTTGTGTGAAGAATAAAATCTAATATTCAAAAAGTAAAACCAATGCAGTACAAGAAATATTGCAATAAGTAAATTAGCAGTCTTAATTTCAAGAACATAGCAATGTTAAAATAATAATTAAAGTTTTTAAGACCTAACGTGGCTACAAAATAGGAACATCTGCAAAAATTGATTGAATTTATAAAAATACCGATATAGATTTAAGGTAGAAGAAATTTTACACAGAAGTAAATTAAGATTCATTCACTATTTAAATAGCATTATAAATGCAACAATTTTCAAACACATAAAAAAATCTCACAATTAATAATAAATTTTATAAACCTCATTTTGGAAGGTAGGAATTCGTGCATAAAAAGTTACATATTAACAGTTTTGTCTAAAGATTTTTGCCATAAACTAATAATGAAATAAAGCCAACCAATTTTTTTTTAAAAATTTAGTTAAAATGACTGGAAAATTGTCTACGTGGCATTAGGTCTCAGCTTTTAGCACAAAAGGCACAATTGATGAAATCTTATATAATGAGGCACTCCATAGGTGTGCCATTATAGCACTAAAAGGGAATGAGTTGTTGTTGTTGTTACTGATGACACTTGGCAACGACAAGCCCACCGCTAAGAGACTAGGCGATTGAAGTCAGAGAGAGCATCTTTCATTTTTGAATTGTTTGTTTGTTGGTTGGGTTTTGTGGCGCAAGGCCCAAAGAGGACAAGCTGCGCTACTTTCATTTTTGAATAAAGCACCCTCATGCGAAGGTGGAAGTACAACTTTTGGCTCATTGAGGGCAGCACCATGTGAATCTTCCAATTCAGAGGTTGAAACCAGTGAAGAATCATAACTTGGCTCCAACCACCCCCAGAGGTATTAATTTGAACATGGAGGACATTGCAACCCGACATGTTTTACGCACCCCAGTTGCTCTTAGTGAACACGACTGATCTTCAGCTAAGCTGGGATTCGAACTCATCACCTTTTGGTAATGAGATAGACGCTCTAACCAATCAGGCCACCAAAGCCTCAATGAATGAGTTCTCATAATTTAGAAATAGAGAATAAGAAGATACGCAGATTTTGCCTTATTCAATAAACCCAGAAATATTAATTTATTTGGAGGACACTGCCAGCACAATCGATTTTCTGTGGGAAACTACCTGTAGTGAATACAGTAAAAAGATAATAAAATAAAATGAGTTACTGGTGAATTTACGTTTTCATTGCATAAGAGACAAAATCAATAGCATTTCTAAATTCATGGGTGTGAAATTCCTCAGAGGTTGGCATGTTTTAATGATAAAAAATTTTGATATTGTTTTTGAAATACTGGAATTTTTCAAGGATTTTATACAAAAGCCAAAGTGTTATATAGTTTAAACAAGATGACAAGAAATATTTCAAAACTTACATAACAAAAAGACTTTCAAAAATACAAAAACACTTGAAATTCAATTAAGCTATGCAGTGCATATTTCACACAATAGTGAAATCATAAAAGCATTTTTCTTTGCCATAATAATAAACACCATGCTGAAAGACTTTAAAGAGATTTTGCCACTCAGCCTTCTCAGGGCAAGCATTGGAGAGTTCTCCCAATAAACCCAGCTTTTGTTCCTGACCAATGTGAACAATTGCAGTTGCATCTTTTAGACAACTGATGGGACATGACTATCTACAGAATCCATTATTTCGCATTGGACTAGTTGATTCACCTTGTGCATTTTATGTAATAGTGAATGGTGCAACTGACCAAAAGATAAAATAGCTAAAATAGAAATCTAACAGCTAGATTTTTAAAAACATAAATGTTGGGGTAAAAAAGTATCAAAGAAAGATTAGCAACTGTCTTTGAGATAAGATGAAAAAAAATTAAATTTATGCAAATATAATAAGAAAATGGAAATTTTTAAATAAAAAAATTCTGTTGTACCCTGCAAGATTAAAATTACAATTAGATAGATTTTGTCTCAAAGCATTTTTAATTATAAAAACAAAAATATATTGAGAAATAACAAAACAATTGTTAGATATTAAGAATGAAGGAAAAGCTTTGGTTTGGTTGTTGGTCTACAATAATTTCTTGCATGTTAGCTAATTAAACCAGAACCTAAATTTATATGTATAAATAAAAAAGAATTGATGTGTATTTTATAAGTAAGGACAGATAATTGATTGCACAAAAACTATTCATGGCAATTTAATAATATCAGGTATCAGTTGAGTAAAAAAGAAATCTTAAATCATTATAGAAATGTTTTCAATAAACTTTTTAATACATTATAATATACGATAATTTATTTGAATATATATTAAATAAATCTAACATACCTTTAAATTATAATATTAAAAATACTTTAAAATCAGAAATATTTCAGAACAAAAGATAATTATGTCACAGGAAAAAATTTGGAAGATACATGCAAGTACATATATGTATGTCATCGTAATAGGCCAAAATGGGAAAATGTTTACCAATTTTTGGTAAAAACCTACATGTATACTAGGTATGCAGGTGAAAGACCAAATATTTGCTTAGATTTTTACACACGCAGACCATCAAAGGCACACATCAGCATAGATATGCTCCCTGGTGGAGGTCAAAAGGCAATTGTGAAAGGGAATTTTGAGCATCAAAAGAGTCATAGCAACTTAATTGTTAAAATAAATAAATTGCAAAGATTAACTAAATTTGCATTATTTTCTTTTCTCATTTGGTACAAATTTAACGGCTTGTTAAAATACAA
>JAPDSC010003586.1:0-13325 GCA_026290005.1 Latrodectus geometricus | reverse complement strand
TTTAAATTTTAATATAGGTAGTACTATATTATGTATAATTATAGTAATTAATTATTGTCGGCATATATTATATATTCGATTGCTGCATATATTTTCTAAAATTATTAAGTCTTCAGACAATAAACTTCATTTTTGCCGTTATAATATTCAATATTTGCCTTTCAAGAATTTAAGTTTTGAAATTTTAAAATCTAAAGACCGAATTTTATCTTCACCTTTATTTCGTTTTTGTTAAAGTTAATTAAAAACCAAAGGAAAAGAAAATCATGCGTTTTTGAAAAGGATGAAACTTTTAAATGAAAGAAATTATAAATATTTCATTTCATCATCAAAATGTTACCTGCTTACTTATCGGTATTTTATATATTATTTTATATATTACAAATTTATATATTATTTTATTTTAAGCTTCACAACTCATTTGAAATAAAATTAAAATTTATAAATGAAACCTTGATACCAAAGTGCCTTACTTATTGCTTTTATCTATACCAATTTATTATTTGCTTATTTTGCATATACAGTTATATTTTAAGAAATTTATGAAGAAAGCTCAGTGATGTTTAAATGTAGTGTAGGCTTAAATTCGATTGAAAAGAAGAGACATGTAAATAAATTTTTAAAAAAATGTATGTAAAAAAATACTAGATATGATTTTGCTTAAGATTTGTAAGTAGCAATTATAAATGAATATGAGAAATTTTAAAATCGTTATTAAATAAACTGATAAATTCAATTAAATATCGTATAACCGAAGTTCTTCAGAAAAACAGTTAGTCAATATTTTTCTAATATTTTAAAAGTTAACACCTTTTATAAATTGGAATTGATTTTGAGAAAATAGTTGCTACGGTAAATGTGTGCACCATGAGATAAATAAAAAAATTAACAAATTATAGAATAATTTTAAGCTGAATATCAAAAGTGCTAAAAGCTTTGTTTTTACTTGATCAGTAACACTTTTAAACTATTTTTGCTTTGAATATTTTTGTAAATTAGCTTATTTACTTATTTTAACAAAATTAAAATATATAATCTTTAGAAAATACCAATGTATACTAAAACATTTTTTGATAAAATATTAAAATAAAAATATGATACTTTTAATATATTGAACAATTTAAAAAGGTTGGATTTAAGGCTCTACTTCAATAAATAAACTGTATTTTCACTCCCTTATAAATCAATGCAAAATGCATTACTTTTGAAAATTCAAGAGTCCACAAAATTCCTGATATTTTATATCTCAAAGAAGAAACTCTACATATTTTCTTTCTGCAACAAAATATTCTTTCTTTCATCTCTTGTGCTGTTGAAATGTTTAGTGGTGTATGTGAACGAACACTAAGTGATCTGCTGAAGCGTGTGCAAGAAATAAAATTATTCTTCCAAAGTTTTAGCATATAGTTATCCAAGCATTAAATATTTTGCCTTTTTCTTTCAACCAAATTATATATACAGCATTATAATTAATGAATTTAAATATTGTTATTGGAAAAATTATGATTCGTAAAATTTACTTTTATTATTATTTTTAAAAATAGTATAACCTGCATATACTTAACTATTTACCTAGATATGCTTCGATAAAAGTAATAAATTGAAGCAGATATTTTATAAATATACTCTGGTGATTAATAATAACCCCTCTAAACTCGGTAAAAGTAGTAAAGTATTGCTTATTTATCACATATACCGGTTAATAAAAAAATTCAATTTGTAATAGGAAATGCAACGGAAGTCTATAAATGTTTTAAAATGTTGTGCTTGAAATGTTTATTATTTCACAACTAAATTTGAATTACATACAGTACCGATTTTGTTTTTATATGTATAATTTTGTTCGGATATGTAATTGTTTGTATTTTTTCACATTTATAAATAATCTATTTGCAATAAATTATATATTTTGATTAGGTAAGAGTTTTAATGTATTTTATAACATCTTATGAAATAAGAATATATTTTTTAAAAAACGTAGCAGTTTTTTAATTAAAAGATGTTTAAAAAAATGATCATTTTTAACATTTTTCATAAGTGAATGAAAATTATAGATTTTAATTTAATTAAAAGCAACATGAATTTTACTAAAGTTGAAATATATACATAAATTTAAAGTATATTAATTAAAAATACTTATCTTAATCATATTTAGGGACCGATGAAAATATTTTGCAATGTTGCAAGCAAAGCAGACATTATATTTTCATCTAATTTTAAAATTAATGCATTAATAAATTATTTATATATCAATTATAACTTATACTTCATAATTATTTTGAATAAAGGGGAAACAAATCACTAATTTTTTTAAAAAATGTATAAAATTCTCAATGATTCAAAATTAACGCAAAAAATACTTGTTTTCTACTGCATGTGAAGGTAATCATATCATTTTTGTAACGGGATCAAAAATCCTAAGTCAGATGAGTCAGCTTAACTTTTAAAATACTTTTTTATTAGCGCTTTCTGTTAGTATCAGATACACGTGATTTGAGTTGAATATTTAACTGGTGCTGGATAAACATTTTTATTTTTGCTACTCTCTGGTTCTTTTTTAATAAAATATTGAATAATAGATGACATAAGTGAGAATTTTAATTTCAAATTCTCTTAAATGTTATGGACAATAAGAAAATTAAAATAATTTTTTAAACGAAAGAAGGATGTGACACAAAAGTGAGAATTTTAATTTCAAATTCTCTTAAATGTTATGGACAATAAGAAAATTAAAATAATTTTTTAAACGAAAGAAGGATGTGACACAAAATTAATATTTGTGAAAACAATAGTAGCGGAGAAAAACTGGATGATTAGCAAATATTAAAGAGCTACGACGTAATGAAAATAAACAATGCTATCAAAACTTACCTTTCTTATAAATAAAAATAGATCTAGTAAAAGATTTTTCGTATACTTCGAAGAAATGTTTACCATAACTTATGAAGCACATTCATTAATAGTCCACGGTGGTAGAAAAGGAATGTTAAAAGGTCTTCAAAGAAGTTAAAAATATTACTAAACAAGCAAGGATGATTTACTTGTCCGAAAAGTAACTGTAGAGGACAAAGAAGTCCATGAAGATACTTGTTAAACCAATGACATTTAAGGAGATTATTTAAAGATGTCATGATAATTTAAATGACTTGCATTTGAAATCTGTTAATAATTTCAAATTTATATTTGAATATCAAGACTATTTGAGGAAATCCGTACTACAGCATGCACTAGAAAACAAACGAGTAAAATAAAATTGCACATAATTTAATTGACAATTTTAATATATTTGAAAATTCGGTGAAGTCCAAAGTGACATTGATCCCGAGATCAGCAATCAAATCGTAGAGAGTTTTGTGACCGGATAGATTGTTATGTGAAAATTGTGCATGGAAGACCTAGATAAAGCTAGACTCATTGTTCAATTGAGTGTTCAAATCTGGATGTTGAAAAACGGTTTGTTCTTGGTTGAAAATATATTAAAACTGGTAAAATGTCGGAACGATTACTTTTCACTTTGCTTAAGAAAAACAGGTTATTTCATGAAAGCATCAAGATTTCTTCTAATGAAGCAATATATTATGTAGCTTTAAAATTAGACTTGAAAATATTTTGTTTCCCCGGATGACTCAATAAATTATGTTAGGACTGAAAAAGAATGTAAGATTCTAATAGAAGCAATTAATAATGCTTCAGACAAACCCACCAATAAAACATCAGATAATCAAATATAAAAATTAATGAACGCCCACTTGCAGTTAATTTTCTGCTTCAGGTGGAGGAAGACGAAGAGAATCATTCTAACTAGATATATATTTCAACTAAGGAAGAATAAATTAAAAAACAGGAAAAAAAACTAAAGTAAAACAGAATAATGCTAAACAGAGCTTAGAATCACAGGCAAAAAATGTTGAAATTTTCAAATATTAATTTTTTTTTTCTGTAATATTGGTGACGAAGTGAAACTATGATTACTAAATATAGGTAGAAAAAAAGGGATCCTTGAAATTTACAAGTGATAATATTAGAAATTCAAAATGGAGGGATTTATCTTTCAGAAACTAAAAAAAGAAGTTTCATAAATGGTATACCACACATCAGTTGAAAATTTGTAACGAAAATTTTTTTTTAACTTGAATTTGTTACAGATAAAAAAAAAAATATCACTTCAAGAATATAGTGGAATGTATACTTTTTCTGTTGGTCGCGAAATCCAGTCTTATTTTTTCAAAGTAGATTGATCGATATATATTATGAAATATACCATATCTAATAATAGTATATAAAATATACATATCTAATATAATATAATGATAGGTATATAAAAAAAATACCTATCATTATAAAATATACCATAAATATATCTTAATATGTACATACATTGGCTATATATACAATAAGCTAGATATATTAAAATTATTTCACAGCATACACAACGTAAATCTTTTTGAGATCAATAAATACAAATTATCATCTATGTTATATGTGTGCAATGGCTTAAATCTCTGTAGGAATACTATATTTTATATTTACATTATAATACTTAGTTTTAAGAAGTTTAATATGAAATTTTAAATTTAAAGATGTAAGTAAACATTTAAATATAAAAATTAAATAATGCAGTAATATAAATTCTTACATAATAATGTCAAAAATAAATAATAAATGTTCTATAAAACATCCATGAGAGTTCAAAATCAGTTCATCATAAGACTTTTATAAAATACCTTTGGGTATTCAATGGAAGTGACATCAATTACTGTCGACAAAGGAGACGATATCTTATATCAACCGCTCCGAGGCGAAAGTTTTGAAGAAGACAGATAGTCCGCATGCAGTTGCAACAAGGATTTTTTTTTTGCTGTGATATTGTATCTCTAAAGAACCTCTGTAAATGATATTTCTTCAGTAAATAACTTTTCTTTTTGAATAAATAAACTTTTGCAATCAAAAGTATTCGCCTATAAATTTGAAGTTTCTCATAATAATTTGTAATTAAAATATGTTTGTAAATTACAATAATACTATTTAAGTTTAATATTACTATTATATATATATATATATATAAAGAGTGAGAGAGAGAGAGAGAGAGATGGATAGGAAGATAGATAATAATATAATTACAAGTTTGTGGTTATATAACAGTTTAATTTTAAAAATCTCAGTCTCATTGGAAAAATATTTTTTGAATTTAAAATTTATGTTTAACTGGATATTAATTATAAATTTTCACTAAAGATAGTTTCGTGATATACAATGTAATTGCCTCTTGATATAAATGTATGATATATGTGTTCAATATTTAAAATAAATAAAAACATTTATCAAAAAATTAGCAGAAAAATCTTTAATTTTATTGAAATAATTTTAAATTAGTATGCAGTTTTGAATTTTTAAAATACATTATTATGTCTTATATTTTATGAATTTTATTATATGAATACATTCATTATATGAATTTTTATAATACATTAATGCAGCATTATTCATATCTTATATTTCTTCGTTATTAATTAACATTTAAATTTTACATATTATCTATTGTTCAGTTTCTGCAAGTCATTAATTTTTTTTTTTTTAATTTGTAATATACATTTTTTTTATGGACACAATATGAGAAAAAGAGAATAAAAATGGACATATAGTGATATTTAAATTTATATCTACATTGAATGCCATTAAATTCCAATTCATATAATAATGAAAATTTTGGAATATTAGCAGGAAATGTGAATTTTTATATTAGGTAACTTGTTAGATACATATTTCTGCTACTAGTTATAGAACTATGAATAATTTGTGTCGTTGTAGAATTGACTATAATTATTACAATATTTCCAGGAATATGATATTATTAATAAATGAAATTTTTGTTACATTATAAACTAAAAATTTATGAATTTATAATTAAAATTATTATTAATAATTAAATTATTTATTATTTTAAATAATTATTAATAACTGAAACATAAACTTTTAAATTAATAAACATTATCATCATAATATAAGGGAAACAAATTGCAAGAAATTAATGTCAATTTTTTATTAAAGAAATATTTATTTACATTAATTTAGTAGGTTCAATAAATATATATTTTTTAATGAATAATTATGCCTTGCAAAGTAACATTTTAAAAATCAAATATACTTATATATATTTACAGGAGTGTCGTTTTAGTTACTTTCGATATCCGTGTAAATAGATCTTATTAACTGAAATGTGCTGCACATATATTAATTGAAGAATGTTGTATAATTTATAATTCATAAATGAATCAATAATGATTAACCCAAAATGTGTAAGGACTGCTAGATATTTGATAAGATTTATTTAATAATGCGGGTAGTTTCAGATAATTAATTGAACTTTTTCTTCTTATGAAATATCGTGGAAAAGTTTTCCTACTTTCTTACTTTCCCGTTTTCAATGGATATTATATCAGATCAAAGATCGGGACATCATTATATGATCATTACAAATTACAACATCATTAGTGAGATCAAATCAATGAGAAAAAGTACCGCACTATGTTCATTAGATACTGTGGATAAAACGAAGCCATAATTGTATCGTTAATTATTTCATGTTTTCAAAAATAAAAGTTACTCATATATTTTATCTTGAAGTAATAATTATAATGATATCAATTAGCAGTTATTAACGAAAGATATAGCTGGAAATTTTTATGATACATAATATTCATCAGATAAATTTTATTTCAAAAATATTTTGTAAACATTAGTTTACATATTGATATATACTATTGTTGTGTGTATATGATACATTAGCTATATTTTATCTAAATATATTTTACATATTTTGGGTTTAACTTTTAATATTTGCATTAAATAAGTAAGATAAATAATTAAACAATAAGATAATATATGAAAGATTTTAAAAATAATTTATGTATGAAACTGATATATAAGGGATGAAATGAATAGATATTTATGTTTTCTTCTTATTATGGAAGTTAAATAAAATTAATCCTATTTATAAACTTCAGCAAATAAATAGAAAAGGATAAATGTTTTATCATCAAAGATAAAAATGTTATTTCTTTTTTTAATTGTAATTATTTTAGTGTTAATAGTAAAATTATTTAAATATCTAAATTTCAAAAATACTCTCACAGACAAGTTTCACTTTGACTCACTAGAAAGAATAGAATCTTAATTAAAGTATGTATATTCCAGAGTAGAATATTTCACAACAAATTTTCAAGTGATAAACTAGTTTGAAAAGGTATTCAAAAGGGTTAAAGTTACAGAAAGCATGATATGTTGTGAAAATGCAGTTGATATTTTGATTAACAGAATAGTACAATTTAAAAAGTGTTCATATGTTTATGCATTTATTCGAGAAACAATTGAAGATATTTGAGATGATGGAAAATTTGAATTCTATTTCTAGAATGCATTCTTTTCGAAATTAAGATTAATTTTGTTGTGAAATGAATAAAATTAAAATGAGTTAAATCATAATTCATTGAAAAAATGATTTATTGAAACCAATAAACTCAGTTGGTTTCGTCACATATGTTCACAAAGGTATGTTGATGTAGTGTATAACAAACTCATCATCAATCGATAATAATCTAAAGGTAGCTCATATGAAGACAATTTTACCCCAAATACTTAAATGGCAACATTTATATTTCAACAGATCAAAATAACTAAACTAGTTTTAACATGCTTTTACATTTTCTAGTTATCTTGATCTGTTCTAAGAGAGTTTTAGTGGAGAAGAAAAAATAATTAGAATTTTAATTAAACAAGTTATTTTTCTATTATATTGAAAGATAAACAATTCAACACAGAGATATCATTAAGTTTTCAGATGTCTGTTCAGACGTCCAAGCGAATTCTTCTCATAATATAGCAGCATGAAAAGTTATTCAAACATTTATTACAATATCTTATATCCTAACCTAACACAGATATCACTGTTATTGTACAAGAATTTCACTACATAATGGAATAACTAAACGAAAAATAGTTATTACATAAGTTAAATAAGCAAACGAGTTTTGTCTATAGATTGGAAACTAGTATTATTTTAAAAAATAAGGAGATGAAATAAATATTATGAAATAAACATATGTTGAATTCTGTGAAAATCTTCAGAATAAAAATTTAAAGTTTTCTTTTGTAATGTGCCCATTCCGTTCATAGTCATCAAAGTTGAGACATTTTGCTTAGTGAAATATATAATATTCTTATTACATTATTGTAATACTTTGATAGGTATGATGTCTTTTGTACATTTTTTAAAACAAACAGGAGTTACTCTGTAAAAGATTCTTTATTGCGGACAGAAAATTATACTGCCTTAATTGTTGACTTGAGAGGTTGTGTAGTTGACATTCAGCAATTTTCATTTCCCATATATTCAAATAATCCTTTTTCTAATTTCAAGGTATAATAAAGTGGTTTTACCCATTTGTATATTCATTATCTATTAGTTTCTAAGTTTGACTTATATGCATCATTTATTTACATAAACAATGCTTTATAGGCATGCGATTTGGCAAAAATACATTTTAAATATTTGTAAGAAATAGCATTTTTTTGGTTTGAGGAAGGAAATCATTCCCCTGGGCTCAGATATATTCAACGTACCAGCACCATCAATCTACCTTTCAAAAAAAAAAAAAAAAGGAAAATACGATACAATATATAGGACTTTGCTTCTTTGATTGACTAATCAAGTATGACGGCTTTAAAAAATAAATATAAATGATAGCTTTATCATTGCCAACGTACTTTTACAATAAATAAGATATTTCAGTAAAAATTGAAAAATGAGCTTGTTATATCGCTTCTCTATAACTAAATTAAAATGTTATAGAGGTTACTCAACATTATGAGAAACATGATATAGTTTATGGTGTAATTATAACAATGTTATGTAAAGAAGTGTTGCATAAAAAACATGGAAACCAGAAAATTCAACATAGTCAATATTCTCATGATGTGATCCTTGGGTGGATTGCATATAGTAGAAATTCAATTTTTTCTGGGCTGATTAATAAAATGTTTTATTAATAGGAATATTTTGCATCATTTTTAAACTGATTAACCATTCAAGAAGATATATTGACTTATAAAAAAATTGAAAGAAAAAAAAATCTGCTTTAAGTTATTTTGAATCACTTTTAATTATCAATTTAGATTCTAACTAAAATTCCTTTTTCTTTGTAATTTTAAATTGCAAGAAAAATTTATTTTGAAATTATATTTTTACTTTAACATGGTAATTTTAATTATAAATTCTAATCAACTTCATGATAATATTATTAGATAGTTTTCAAAAGTATACGGCATCTTTTCAAATAAAGTTAATCAAAACAAATATGTTTTGCATATATGTATGTTTCAGTTTCTGATACAAATCATAGCATTATATTTATTTTAATAGACAGAATTTAATATCATAAAAAGTAATAATTGCTACATGAAAACAGATTTATTATATCAAACACTGATACTGTTAGAACTGAGGAATTAAATTTGAATAAATTGTTTAATATTTTTCTTGTACAAATATTAAATAAAAAAATCATTAATCCAACAAATCAAGTTAAAATATATGTTAAATTTAGTTAGCTTCAAGTACAAGATTCTTGACAGAATAGACAACTTAAAGTAGGTAAAACAAAAAATGAAAACATAATATCTTATTTTAACTTTCATTCGAAATTGAACACTTAAAATGTATGCTGAATTAACTTTAACTTCATAAATATACGCAGAAACTAGTATGGCATAAAGTGCTTTATTTCAGTGAATTTAAACATATAATAAGGCTCTATTAAAATGCATTTACATCAAAAGAAGGATTACAAATTTAATCTCTGATATTTATACTTATTTGAAGTCAAATATACAATTTATTTCAACATTGTTTGTTGACACATTTTAATAAGTTAATAATTACTTACTGGTGAATATGCGATATCTTTGAAATAAATTAATTAATTCTATTATTACGTTAGTCTACAAAATTAAAAAAGTGTATATTTTTTACTCTTTTATATTTTTATAATTAACTATATAATAACATTTTTTATTGAATGCATAAAATTATTTAAACTATTTGGAAACAACTTCCAACTAATGATATATATCGACAAAAGCCAAAAATAGTTAATTGATTTTGGAATTGTAGGTTAACGCTTATATCACATAAGATATGTCAAAGTGTTACAATTTCAAAGGAAGCTCCATTAATTCAATAATATACTATACGCATCGGAAACAAGAAATAACAATTGAGCGTATCATAAATATTTTTGTTTGCAACCGCAATAATTGGAAATTATATTATTTTATGTTACTTTATCTCACATATTATCGCAACTTAAGAATTGCGTTCACATAAAACAGAAAGTAAGTTCACGATTTCATTCTTCATAAGGAAGTTCGAATTACTCCTTCGGGATTATCAGATATCGGATACTCTAGTTTAATAGTTACATCCTGCCTTCAAGCATTTTAACAATGAACTTATTGAGAACACTCAGTTATTTAATTCTTTTATAGCAATTGGGAATAAAGACAATTAAATTTTGTAAAATGAAAATGTGAAGTTTTGAGATTGCTCCGCTGTTTGTAACCAAATATTTAAAGTTCTTCTCAGTTGACTAACTTATTTTTCAACCGGAACAAAGAAAATAAAAGAGATATTTTAAAACAATTAATAATACGAGAATAAATATAGCAGTTAACTAAATTTTAACTATTTGTATTTGATGAAAGTAGTGTTTCTATTCTTATTTTTAGGAGTAGTTAAGTAAAAATATTTGTGTTTAAGAGGAATTGTATTGAAATTTTTAGTGGCATAAACTCAAAGTAAACAAGTTAATAGATTTCAATAAAAATGGCTATGGTCTTTGGCATTTATTCTTTAAAATAATTTGTATAACTGTATTAAATATACTAACTGTCCCTATAAATGTAATTTTTGTTTTATATTCAAAAATCTTGTTAAACTATTTTTAAAATGAAGAAAATGATGAGAGGATTTACTTTAATTTTATGTTTCTATAAACAGATGCATGAGTTACTCTATTCGCAACTGCATTTAAACTTGTAATACATTTTTATGAGTCTCCTTATCATAATGTGTATTATCAAATATAATTCAGATAACTGAATATAATAAGTATGTTCCTTACTCTTCCAATAAGAGTGAAAATGTACAATTTCAAATAACAGCACATTTAACGCATATAAAGCTAAATTTTACTTTAATTAAATTTTTAAGTATACAAGTCTAGGTATACATATTTTTTCCTTCTTCTTACATCTCATTATATCATAATATCTTAATTTTTACAGCAGGAAAAATTTTATCTCATGAATTATTTAATCAATTTAATGTGAGTAACATTTATAAGTACAATAAATTTAAATTTGAAAACAGTTTCATTGAATTTGAAAAGAATTATAAGCAAAATTTTTCATTGACATTAAAATATCGATAAAATGTGAGAATTTAATGTATTATATACAAACTCAAAATCTCTCTTTTCCTTTACAGGAAATTATATTGGAAAATGAAATATGATGATCTTTAATATAAACAATATGCATAAAAAATTTATGATAAACAGATAAAAATTGTAGCAATAAAAATAGTTTGACCTAAAATTAAAGAGTTTTGTTTTGTTCATTTTAAAGGTTGAGATTTCTATTTTGTTTAAGTTTTGAGACCACTCTTCATCTTAAAGAAGTGTGAAATATTATTACAAATAGATGGTGAAACACTATAAGAATTAATGTTTAGAGTGTGAATTTCCAACCCATGCATCATTGAAATAATACCTCCAAAAATTACTTGAGTAATTTGAGAAGGGTGCAAAATTATAATTATCGACGTATTATTTTAAAAAGTATAAATTATATCCAATAGGATAGTGCGCCAATTTAAATAGCCTCCTTGAAAGATTGCAATTAAAATAATAGAGTAAATGATGAAGATATTTTCGAAAAAGCTGCACTTTGTTTAAAGTACATAGTTTAAATATATTGAACATTGTACTTACTTCTTTAATTAGCTACCTTGGGAAAAGGGAAGATATTGAACATCTTTTATATAAATTAATTTTACACTTTCTTCTAAGCAAATAAATATTTATAATATTGAAAATAACTAGATATGTTAGATCAAGTTTCCCTGTTCACTGTCTTTCACTCATTTTCTAATAAATTATCTTTATTAAGCTATAGAGATGAAATATTTGTAATTTAAGCATAACTATATCATGAAAGTGTTTTTTTTTTGTTGTTGTTACGCATCGTTTTGTTATGTATTAAAAGTTATGTATGACAATGTTTTGTTGACAGCAAAGAGAATGAAATTTTAATACACTATGCTTTAATTTAAATACGATAATTATTATTTAGTTGAACTATGTTTTGAAAATTATATTTAAACAAAACTATCGTCTAAGTAATTGCATTTCTTCATTGTAATCTTCAATCTTCAATTAATCCGGTTCTAGGAATCAATTTTTTGGATTTATTCTTTATATTTTGATACTCAGGATATTATTTAAGAAATCAGTGCATTTTAAAGTTCTTTATTAAAATGAAAAAAAATATCGTTACTTGTCTCTTTGAGGCTTCTAATTTTGTCAGACATTGTATTACACTTTTAGTTGAAAATCTAGAAATTTGTAATTTCTCATTTCATTGGTTAGAAGTCTATATGAAATTAATTAAAAGTGAATTTTGCTAAAGGAAGGTATAAATAATAAATATTACTGTAGAAGCAGATTCTTTTCTGCATATTTATTTAAAAATGTATTTATAATTTTTTAAATCTTATTTTTCAAAATTTGAAATATATATGGGAATTATTGTATATTTTACGATAATATAAAATTATAGAATGTCCTTATGTATAAATTCTAAAACTCAAAAAATGGAAAAATGGAATCCAAGCTCATTCAGAAATAATTTTTCTATGTAAATTGATAAATGTATTAAATTTTAAACAATTTAACTATTAGTTTCAAATTTAAGTTAAAGTGTTATTAAAAATAAAATATATGAAAAAAATTAAATAAAAAGGAGTAAAAGACTCTTTCATAATTCAGTTACTAAAATAAATATATTTACTTTATACAACTGTTTTTATATTCTGAAGATTGCAAGGTTATTTTTGACTGAATGTATTACCTCATAATGGAAAAAATGATAAAAAAATATCTCTTTTTCTTTTTTGATCTTTCCATTCATTTCTCATACATATTGTTAATAATATTTGATTTTATGAAAATGCATTTAGTTTTTAAGTATATAATTTAGCTTTACTATGC
>JAPDSC010003584.1:17029-38169 GCA_026290005.1 Latrodectus geometricus | reverse complement strand
ATATATATATATATAGAAAAACCTAAATATCAGTAATTTTTATTCCATTTACTAGTATTAATTTATATATTTTATGTTTCATTTTAATGTTTTTTACGTATCAGATATATTAAACACAAATAAAAGTTTCATAATTAATAGCAATGGTTAAATGTTAGAATAATACCTGAGATGACATATTTTCCTCTATACGGTTCAAAAAACGATTTCTAAGTCCTGTAGAGCTTTAAATGTGCAGAAGATTTCTCAGCACGATGGTCTTCAATTGGATTAAGTATTGAATTTGTTAGCTTCCAGATAGGAGAACATCACTTTTTTTTTTCAAGCCACCTTTTTTGCGATTTATTGTACTTGAAGAGGGAATGCAAATAAACAAAACAATTTATGAAGATGCACAAAGAAATACCGCAATTAGTCATAAAATTTTAATTTTTAGTAGTTTATTTCAATTTCGATTATAAAGGCAAAAGTTACTTTAAATTTACTCTCTTTAATCAAAAATAAAACTTCATCGTTTTAACACTTACTAATAAGTAATTACTTAAATAATTCCTTATTAATTTTTGTTTATCAATTGCAAACAATTGATGTACTTAGAAATATAAGAATCTAAAAAAAGAAATACGTATAAAGGAACACTTTTAATTCAAATTTTTTGTGTACCATCATTTAAAAGACAAACATCTTGAGGTTTTAATGGTAAAATTAATATAAATTTCACAAAAATTACTCATGGTAGTATTTCAATTCCATTTTTTTTTTCTTATTTTTGACACTATTTTTAATGTAATTTTATCAGACTTTAGTTAGCCTGAGATTAAAAATTTCCTCTTCAAAAGGAAATCTCGTGTTATATACCAGTCACTGTCCAACAACGAACAACGGAAGAAAGATGTTGTGCTTTAGTTTTCTGTATCCACATGTTCTATGTTCATCAACACGACAGAGAACGTGACAGAGAACATGTACAGAGAACGTGATTCGTATAAACATGATATGTATGAAATTTCTCACAACATTCTTGAAGCTCTATTCTATTATATAACTTTGAAAGAAGCTGATGCCATATTTGCTGCATTTAACATTATAAGTTGGTGCAAACATCAAGTTATTCGTAAAGATGCTATATGTATTGAAAATGGAGCTTTTTCTGATTCGAAAGTCGATGACGTATGTAAATGATCCCTCAAAAGTACTCAAATAGTATTTATGTTGTCTTAGCTGTGAGTATTTGGGAGCCACTAAGGCATTAGATTGCATTCCATGTGATTGCCTTGAAACTGAATTTCACAGACAGCTTTGATGTCTTGACTAGTGTAAGAAATTGTTTTAAAATAAACCACAATTTCAGTAGGTTACTATTCAACTTGAAAAAGTCTAGCACTTAATGATAGGCAATTTTCCTCTTATGCAAATCACAACAGTAACTTTTTTTCGTGGAAACAGTTTTAAAAAAAATTCAAAACAAAGCAGGCAGTAAAAATTTAACTTTTATACACAGGTGTCGCTATCATCATCTTCTTTGTATAACCTCTCTTTTATAATAGTTATTTATATTGATAAAAAAAATTTTAAAAATATATAGGTGATAAGGCACATTTTCGAAAATATTATTTATTTTAAGAATAAATCACGCGTTCTTAATTTAAAATAAACATTAATAACATGAATTTAATAAACTGCCTTAATGAATTTCTGGTCTGTAAATCACAACGGAAGAACAATTTTATAAAATACTATTTGTAAGGCGGACTGAAGAAATTTTTCGAAACTATAATTATTTTTGCATTTATATTAGTTTGGGGAAAAAGAAATCCATTATTTTTACGTGAACTTTTTGTAACTTCTTTCAGATTCGCTTTGTAAAAAGGTTTAAAACATTTTTCATGTAGATTTTTAGATATTGTGCGAAGCTACGACTGCTGACATATTGTCAAGTTTGATAATTTTTGATATTTCATAAACATTCTCGACGATGTTGTATCCATGCGAGGTGCATCTTTAGCATCCAAATACCCAAACGGAATCGACGAAACCAAAATTGTGCGTAACTGGTTGTTACAGTCATATATAGGACGATAAACACCTTTCACAATTTTAGCCACCTGGTTAGCATTTTCGCCATTATGAAAGAAAAACTAAAATGTATTGAATTTTCTGTTTGTTGTCTTCTATTTTTAAAACCTTGTACTCATAGCTGAATTAATCAAACAAAAAACCGCAAGAGAATATTTTAGTGTCAAATGTCACCTTTCCAATGAGCATAAATTTGAAATTGTTTGATTGATACCTAACGAGATAGCGATCACTACAGACGTCTACCGAAAAAATAATGGATAACTTTTTCCCCTACCTAATATTATATTTTTCGCAGGAGACAATATCAAGTCAGAAAACGGAATTCGTGGTTTGCTGCCTTCCTATAATAATATCAATGGCCAATATTGTAACTATTATTGAAGTTTGAACCTCAATATTTCCCTCATTTCATTACGAAATCAAATTGGGTGAAATAAATTTTAAAGAAACTATTTTAGAAAAATCACAAAGCAAAAGTTACTGAGTAGAAACTAATGGTCGGAAGAGTAGATTACAATAATGGCCTGTAAATTATAGTAAATATATCTTTAAGCTTTGAACATAACTTATGAAAGATTATAAATATTATCTTAAAGTATTCATTTACAAAGAGATAACAGTCTTCGAAGCTATAATCAACAGAGAATGCCAACGCTTTATCAACGCTATAATCACATATCGCTTAGTAATAGTAAACTGAGTTGAAATAATGAATAAATGCATCTGGACTCAATTATAATGGACTAATCGCAATGCTCAATGGGATAAGCATTTAATGATTAATATTACTCATAAATGAAAATCTTAATTCAACTTGCAATTATTCTAATCTTTTATACCTTCGTTATGAAAGAAATCAAATTAATTAGAATTATATTAAAAATATTTTAGTAATTTTAATTGTAATATAAGTTCTTGAAAATAAGATTTATTAGGATATTTTTTGATAATTAAACTTATTATTTTTGCTTAAATTAACAAATAACAGAAATTGTTATGAAAATTAGCTTGTGATAATATCTCAATGCTAATCTAAAGTGTTAACACATGGTTATAAACTTAAATATTTTTAATAGAAAAGTTTTTAACCATTATAATAAAGTTAAAAATTAAATAATGAAAAGAAATAAACTCTCGAATCTTCCAAAATTTGTAGAGGAATCAGAATTTGAATCTCATTATTTCTTATTTAAATCATACCATCTAAGCCATTATCAAACAAGGTAGCAAAAACATTTTTGTAAGAAAGCTGACAGAATTAATTATAAGTCAAATTAAAAATGTAAAATATGATAATTAGACCTTATAACATAGTGATATTTTAATTGTATATGGTACGTTTTATATCATTATAGCAAAATGATCCATAAAATTGTCAAATGAATCATCTATTATTTGATTATAATAAATACTTTCAGTTTCATGAAAAAAATATTTCTTGGTATAACTCCAAATTTTAATTAATGTAATCTGGTTATAAAAATGTAAGAAATATTCATTTGTGAAATCTGTTAAATTTTAAATAAAATCATTTTAAAATTACAATTAAAGTAATGCAATATTTTAGAAAATCATATCAACTAATTACAGTTAAGAATTTTCAGTGGAGTAAGTTTCATTAAAAATCCTAATAAATGGTGTTAGTATACTGGTGATTTTGAAACTTCTTACTAAGTATATTCCTCTTTATTTTAATTTATTTACCTTTAAATATATACTACAAAACTTCATTTCTTACTTACAAGCAGAAAATATCATGAGATTTAAACTTTAATAACAATTACGTAACTCCCAATTAAAATACTACATGAAAAAGGCGGAACTCAGTTCATTTAAAAGTAGAATGACAAGTAGAATACTCTGCGTTATGCAAATGATTAGCTGTCTAATATACAAGCGCTAAGCAGATACTGGCAGCGACGCCTACAATCAAATAAAAAATAGTTTATACAGTAGATTATCTTGTAATATCGCGATATCTCGAAATGTTATATAAATTTTTAATATCTAAAATACTGTCCATTTATTCGAAACACTTTCAATAAAATTTTATTGAAAATGATTATTAGTACAATGACAAATTGTTTTCAAAGAGCGGAAGAAGCACTAAAATTATATATGAAAATACTTGTCTCCTTGTACTTATAAAAAATATTTATAATCATTATGTTACTAAAATATTTATGATTCTTATTATTTTACAAATTCTGAGTGCTTTGTAACAGTTTTAGGTATCAATTACCATTTCTCAAATTCATAAGTAGAAGAGTCACGTAATCAAGTGACACTCCTATTTTCTATTTTTCACTTATATTAATTATATTTGTTAAATCTATATCAGAATTCCCTGCAAAGAACAATTATGGTTAAAGTTTAATTATAGCATGAATCTAATAAAATTATTTATAATTTGAATAATAAAGGAACGAATGTGGATTTAAAAATAATATTTAATTTCTTATTAAAACATTCACACTTTTTTCAATAAAATATCATGTTTATGATATTAATACTATTCAGTGTTTGCTCAGCAAGAAAACTTATTCAAAAGCTATTTGAATTTACTAGAAAGAGCCCTAGTGGAAGACAAAGGGAATTTAAAAACGTAAGCATTTCTGAGTCTTTCATTTTTTTTAACATTTTTCTCATTTAAAATATTTTTATAAAAATTAAAAATTTCTATTAATTTTTGTAAATAAATTTTGTTAAAATAATCTTGCAGTAAACTGTGCTATACATTTAAGTACATAAACCATTATTTTGTTTGGGAAAAGCATCAAGGAAAAATTATGGAAAGACTCTTCATGTTTTACTAAGTTCCCAGATTTTATATTTATAACGAAACAATGATGAGTGATAATATGCAGTAACAGTTTTTAACTTCTTGAAATCTACGCATAGAGTTGACCATTTGACCATTACCATGATTTTACTCATCGTGAAACAGTTGAGAATCATTCAATGCATATTCCAAATTTTCAAATTTACAAGTGACATTTGTTGTGGCCTACACACAACTTATATCAAAAATGATAAACATGGAAAAATATTTTTTTAAAGATACCATCAATAAGAAATTTATTTTTATTATCTTTCTACAATCATCTTTTTGCTCACAAGGGATAATTCAATCGATTCGAAGCTACAATTTTAAGTGGATTCCAATTACTACTCATATATGAAATAATCAATATATATAAACATTTTGAGAAAAATTCATATTCATATTCCAACCAACTTAATAGAATAATTCTTATGATTTTTAAGTAAGTATATTGTTTCAGTTTGCGAAAGTAAAATATGTCAATTAAAGTAAGAACATCATTGTGAAAGGATTTCATTAAATGCTTTCATTGAATGAATGAAAAAATATAAAATATAATTGTTCGGCAATAAGTGATCAGTTAATTCTAAATTAGTACGACCATTAATTCTAAGCTTTAAACCAATATATTTAACATAATGTTATCAAAAATTATTTAAAATTGTTAAAAGAAGCTTTAACGTTACTTGTTATACATTACTTTACTAAATATAAGTAGTTTTCAATAAATTAACATTATATAGGACAATATATTAGACAATATATATAGGACAATAACATTATATAGGACATTTATAGAACAATATAGGGTTTATAGTATCATTCGTTATAAAATCACTGCTGCTCTACAATTTTGCAACTGATTTTTCCCATATCTCGCTCAGTTTTCGATACAGAACTACTAACTTCCAAATTTCAAAACTAGGATAGCTGCATGTTGTCTGCTTCTTTGGTGCACAGTATTTTCCTTACTTCTACATTTTTTACATAGTCACTGTTAAAGACTGAAATGATAAAAATTTTTACATAGCACTCGGTGTACTTATAAAATGTACAAGCTTAATATTACGATTAACAAGAGCATTGTACAATTATCCAATCAGGAATTAACAAAATTAACAAATGTGATTACTTTATTAATAAAAAAAGTTCTTAAAAAAATGAACTTCATAATATAGGCATATTTGTTTGGTGACATTATGATAGAAATAATTAAAAAATACTTCTTTATGGAAAGTTGACATTCAGTTTCCGTTGCTCAACGATGGTTGACATTGATCCCGGGACCATCCATTTTGATAAGCGTGGTGTTAAACTAAGTCAAAGTTAAACTGTGACTTTCTAGAACGCATTGAAACCTAAAGTATTATTACAACATGATTTCAATTTGTATGGCACTTGTAGAACATATTTATTACAATTTTCAACAAGAATAAAATACAAAAAAGATTTGTAAGCAAAACAACAAGGCATGTTAAATTATTAGAAAATAGGACAAAAATATTTGTTTTGTTTTCGCTATAATAATAATATATATATATAACTTACTCACATCTGAAACTATTTAATAAACTTGAATGAGTTTTACATGGAATACAAAAAAGTATTTCTAATTCCAGAAAGACATAAATCATCTTAAATCTCTCAATTAATCCAAATGCAGATTGCCACTGTCTCTTGTTTCTCAAGTTTATTCTGAATTTAGGACAAAATTCAGACCAAAATTAAACAAGCAACTGGTATTGAAATTCGTTTAAATCTTCTGCTACGCTTTATTTTGGATAAAAAAGGACTTTATACGGTTAATAAATCGGAATTTTTATCAATAACTTCCTTTATTTCATCAAATAAAAGACAAGTTTGAAATTTTTTACGATTAAGTGCCCCAGATTTATGGTCCGTAAGCTTTATAAAAAAAGTTATGACTCTCCCCTCGAAAAAGATTCTGAGATAAGAAGAATAAGAAAATCAAAGCCTTTTCTTTTTCTCTTTACGTTTTATATTTGTTGTAACCTACTTACATATAAAATAAGTTAAGCAATACATAAAAAAGTCTAAATTGATACAATGTAAAAGAATATGTTTAAATGCAATGTAAAAGAATATACCAAAAATGTCTCTTTGTTTCATTATAAAAATGTCTTATCACCAAAAAAGATCATTAACCATCTCCAGTGATTTATAGTAGAATAGTTTTGTCATTCAAATAATTCACTAATGAAAACAGTAAAAATAAATAAGCACCATACATTTAATATATAATTCAAAAACTGGACTAACTATTTAATTTCTTTCGTATTACATAAATGAATGCTAAATGAATTAACTTGGCAAGTTTGCCGCTCAATAGTCTCTTTTTGCTAACGAAGCCTGATTAGACCAAAACCCACAGTATCAATTGGAATCTCTTTAATCATCCAAGATTAAAGTAGAAATCGAATCAATGAACTGTTGAACTGGTGGAATGAGCATGGAACATTCGACTGTTAGCTCAATCCTAAAGATATTAAAAAATCAATAAAACAGTTGAATGTTACCAATATTATTTCAAGACATTCTTTAAAATTAAGCAGTAAAATGCTTAAAATAATTCATAATTGATAGTCTGGAGATACTTTAAAAAAAGTAAGTTAACTAATTTTGCTTTCGATTGAAAACAATTAAATTTTAATATGTGTATTAAGAACACTTCAAATGATGTATTATATCGTATCAAAAATAGGAAAGAAAAGATTATTAACTTTCTTTGCAATAATAGTAATCACACGCTGTTAATGTATAACACACGTCATTAATTTATAGATAACAGCTAACTAAATATTCTTCATCATTCTATGGATAAATTGAACACAAGTATTTTACTAGTTGAAGAATGGATTTATATAGTCTTTTAAGTGATTTTCTTATGGTTTTTATATTTGGATCTTAAAAGTTGGAAATGAAGCAATTTGTATAAATCAATTTCAAAAAATTAAAAAGTGTTCAACAAAATGTCCATTATTGATGTTAGTTGTGAATATGCTGCATACAGACGATTAGGGTTAAAACTGAATCTAACAAAAATAATTAAAAGAATAAACTAAAATTAATTAATTTAACAAAATTACTTTCTCTTATAATTTTGCAAAACAAACAAAATGCATAGCATTGTTTAGTTGTTTTTGGCACTTTGTATTTAATTTAGGAAAAATAATTTCCGAAAAATGTACCAATTTTAATTTAAAAATTTCAGCTAATGAAAATAAAATTAAAATAAAAGTATTCACTTTGTACAGTTATGAATTTAAACTTTCTTACATGAAAACTGATATAATATTTTTGAATACAAGACTAGACATATAGATCCTTAAAAATTTTTTAATTTTCTGAAATCTTTTGTATAAAAAAAAACCCTAAATATTTTTATACATTTAACAGAATATTTGCTAGTAAATGACACATTTTTTTAAGATTTTATTTATAAAAACTTCCTTAATACTAGTGACAGACATACAATCATTGATTTATGTGGAAATAATGCCATGAATATTTAGAAAAGTTAAATACATCAAAACAAAAAATTTAATTTTTAAAAAAAAAATGCTGGTATACTTTTTTGGTAAATTTTGAGAAGCATTTGGGAGTTTATCGAAAAAGGATACAAATTTGCCACAATGATGCAATTGGGTAACATTTTGCTGAATATTTAATTTGAAACATTTAAAAAGAAGAGATCGTATAGGTAAAGATTTCTAAATAAGAACAAGACCAAATAGTGTTTCTTTGTATATGTTTAAAAATTAGAAACAAAATATTCAGAATAGTTCTATTGATTCAATATGGAATATGAATGTATGCATATGGCATGGCATGATAAAATAGATGGTATTTATTATTGTGCAAGTAATGTTATTCCATGTTTGAATAATTAGATCGTTTAAACTAAGCTAAGGATATTAGTTGTTAGGATCTTCCCTTACAACTGTCGACCAATTTTTTATATTTTTAAATAGTTTTTGCTTGGTTAATGGCCAGTAAATGAAGCGGGAATAATAAATAATCCTTATCAGGCAATTTACGCATTATCAGCAATATGAGACAAATTAAATAAGGAGTTACTTAGATACCTTGAAATAGTAGTCATAAAACAGGCTGCATTATCACATCTGCACAACATTAAGCTATAAGTATACTGAGAATGAAGATTTAAGAGATTTGTTTATCACATATAATGACTTCCATCGCCATCTTTAAAATTGTAATATTATAAGGAGTCCTCTCGTGTCGGCTTGTATATGGCTTTCGCCAAGTTTACTAAACCAAAAATCAACAATTGCTATATCTTACATAAAATTAAACTGATTTGCTTGTTTCTCTATGGTTATTATTTAATCACATGGCAGCTCTGAACGTAATATGTGACACTGAGTTTCATTTACAGTAAAGTTAAGTTAATTACACGCCATTTATCCCCGGTGATCAAAAAACGTAAATCTCCACTTCTGAATACTTCTGTCCATCATATACGACACTTGTGATAGTGACGCCTTTTATTCTCCATACATTTACCAGGATCTCGATAACTTGTCAATATTAACAACAACCGGAATTCTCTTAGCCATAGTAATAAACCAACCCCTATCTCTCTTTGTCTATAATAGATTATGTTAATTTGCATATTTTAGAAGTTAACCTTTACAAAATAAAATCTAACTTTTAAATTCTCTTTTAATAGACAAAAATGCCCTCTCACATAATTAATTTTTCCCCATAAGTTGCTTATTAGAGCTAGTAAATTTTATTGTGTATATGTATAATAGTTTATGAATATCCATCTGTGATCGTTTATATACATAATGACTTCAAGAGCTTTCATAACTTTTCAACTTTTCCCATAAATCCTACAATTTCAATGCATTTTTAAGAGAATGATCAAAAAAGTTAATATAAATACAGCACCTAAATACAACCCCAATATTTATCGTATGCTCTGTCCTTTTTCTTTTAACATTTTGATTTCGATGTATTTTATTAAAGGATCTTCTCTAAATATTAAAACAGTTAAAGTAAGTATAAATATATATCAGCACTTCATATCATATAGATTTTCGAGACAAAAATATTTAATCTTTTATAAAGTTTGTACAGATAAAATACTTAATATATTTTCCTGCACAAAGTTGACTTGATAAGTCAACTTTGTGCAGGAAAAGTTCATTAATGGAAATGATTGTGAAAATTTCCTTAAATAATAAGCATCTTGATATCAGCATCTAATCCTAGGTATTGCAGCAAATCAATTCATAAAATCTTATCAAATATTTATAAGAATCAAATTGCATAAGAATTTTAAGAATTATGCAATATTTATAAGAATTATATTGACATTTCTGAGGCTGTAAATGGCCTGTTTAGTTAGGGCAAAAATATCGTTATCCGGAGATGGTGAGTTTAAAATCCGACCCAAAAGAAGATCCATAGGGTTCACTAATGGTGATTGGCACACGAAAAATATGTAATCTCAATGCCCTCCAATCGAAAAATCCTCGAAAAATATGTAATCTCAATTACGAGAATTTATCTTCGAAGTGACAATGCCACACCCCTGGATGCTCTACTAAACAAATGTACCATCTCTTTTGCCCCTTGTATTCCAGATAGGTGAAATTCCTAGTAGCAGAATATTGAAAACAAACATGTTAATTTTTTAGTTTTTATATTCACTTTTTACGTATATAATAATAGATAGATTTTTATTTGTAAGAATAAATAGCTTTTTATTTGATAAGAGAGACATTTCATTCTTTTGTTTAGAAATCACACTTATATCCTTAACATAGCTGCACTCTGACATAAAAATCAATAAAAATAATGACTAATTATTTTTCTCCAATAAATAAGATCATACCTCAGTCGTGACAAAAGAATAATAGCTTATTTATTTTGTCAACGATTTTACTTTCGTGTATCAAAATATTGAAGAGAAATTTTATTATAAATTTCTCTTTAATCATTAAAAATTTCTCTAAAATCTTTGGAAGCTATCGAACAAGTTATTAAATTACAGAAAGCATACCGAAAACATGTTTTTCTTATTACCCAACAAATAAATTATATTTTTATTAATGCTTAAAAAAGAGGGGAAAATTCTTTTCAGCATTTTCTTTTTCAAAATAAATAATGACGAAAAGCATTATTTTATTTTTCATTATAAACTCATTAATCTTGTTTGCATATCTTACTTCTTTTCATTTTAATAATTGATGCCGGTTATCATTTTGTTTGAATTTTTAATAAACATTTATTGCTTTTTATTTTAAAATATATTTTTATCGTGCTATTTTTTAAAAATATTTAATTGAAAGTTTATCAAAGTATAAACACTTTAAGTTTTATTTGATTCTATAACACATGTTTTATTTGACTTCTATAATGTTCAAAACTTAAATAACTATAAAAAAATGCGAAGATAATGTTTATAAAATATCCTTAAGGACTATATATACGGGAAAAGTGAGCACACTGACTAATATGTTGGATAGCCATAAAGTTAGCAATCCTTTCCATATAATTTTTACAATCTTTATATAATATATATATATAATCAATTTTGTAATATTAGAGCTACGACTTGTAAGCTAGTTTTCAATAACATTAACTTCAAGAATTTCCTTTGTCAAAGACACATGTAGGGAATTTTATGGAGGAAAGACAATAATTACTTTTATTTTTTAACCTTTTTATTTTATTAATTTGATTAGATTTACGAGTTTTTAGATAAGACAGGAATAAGCCAAGCTAAAGAAAAATATTATCATTTAAGGTTTTGGCTCCTGATTTGAAGATCTAAATAAAATATGGTTCTCTTACAAGTAAAACTACTTACACTTTTCTCCAAACATAAGTTATAGACAAAAACAGTACCATTTCATTCCTGGAATAAAAAACAATTTAATATTCGTTTATTGTAAAAGTTAATGTGAAGGTGAAACTAAAAAGGGTTATTATTATTTGGGTAATGTATCATTATTATTAGGGAATTTTTTAAAATCATGACTAAGAATAACTCACATACAAGTTCAATTTAAAAGGCAACTTTTGCTCATACTCTATTAGGTTTCCACTCAATCGTCAGATAATTTAACACAAATTTGAATGAAGAGCAGCTTAATATTGTATTCGCTGTTTACCAGTTAAATTTGCTTATCGTGTTGTTATATGTTGTATTAATTATAATGCACCAATAAATTTACTGCATAATATATCAGAATGCAAAGTTTGTTTTAGTTTAAGAAATTACTTATGCATTCGAAAGCAATAAAATTTTGTACCACTTAATTGTCAAACTTTTAGAAGCTATATAAATATACCTTTTTAAAAAAATAATAATAATTTTAATTTTGAATACTTTATAACAACTACCATGAAATTTTATTTGTGTAACTCCCTAAATAATATTTCAAAATACTAAGAAACGATAGTTTTTAGTATTGAAATTCTTTCATTCATAAAATTTGAGTTTTACGATTTATTTACTTTTGTAATATTCTTTTGCAACATTTGTTTAACTATGCATCAAATGTAGTATTAGTTACGGATTATTTTATTTCTTGAGACCGAATTCAATATGCCGAATGTGAATTGATTTTAGATTCAAAATTCTAAAATGAATTTTTGTTATTTGTATAGTAAATTTGTTCGTTTATCTTAATTTACATTCATTTAAAAATTGTATTTATTAAAAACGTCTAATCCTTATGATGCTATTTTCATTTTAAAAATCATTAAGACTAATATTTTATTTTGAGACCCTCATTGTTGTATTTTAAGAATCGTATTCAAGAAATTTGATTCAAAATTAAAAGAATCGTTCCCAATTTAATTTGTTTCAAAACTTCATACACGAATTTCATTGTCTTTGTGTTTCAGTTCACGACGTAAAAATTTAAAACAGAAAGTTACATCCGAAAATCAAACTGAGTTATGATGTAATAACGCTATTTATCGATATATAATAAGGGGAAGATAAAGCTATACAGTGTATCCTAGCACATTATGTGCACAAGGGGTCATGGTGGCCTGGTTGGTTAGGGTTTCGTTCTCGTTACCGGGAAGGTTGTGAGTTAAAATACCGGCTTAACCGAAAATCCGTTGTGTTCACTAAAAATTGCTGAGTCACGTTAAACATGTCATGGTCGCAATGTCCTCCAAGTGAAATGATACCTCTGGGAGGGGCTAGTCAAGTATTCTGGGATCTTCTGCTTATTTCCTGATTCTAAATTACGTATATTTACACCCAGCTGCTTCTACCTAACTGTTAGAGTCCAACTCGAAGCTAGGTGCAGGGAAGCATTCTGGTGCAACAATATTATGTGCACACACTTGCATAAAATATTTTAAATATGTCCTCAATTGTGTTCACATAAATTCTTTACCTTTTTCAATTGAATATGCTATCGCTTCCTTTACGGTAAGTTATGCGGTACTTTGCCAATCAGTGTCTCTGATTGATCAGAAAGTGTTTCACATTCACTAAATTTCAGATTTAATTATGCATAAAATGAATAGCTTAATAATATCGAAGAAAAGTTGAGATTTGTTAATAGCGTTATAAAAGTAATGTTATAAGTAAAGTGTAAAAATTCGTTTTTCTCACATGAGTCAAGTTGCCATGTGAGTATTTAACTCTAAAGTTTATAATTCAATAATTAATGAACTGGATTATCACTCATAGCCCAAATGTTTGTAAGTATTTAAAATTACCCTAAAATTTGGAACTACCATTAATGTAGAAAAAAATATAATCGTAGACTAATGAACAAAATAAACTAACCAAACTTCCTCCAGCAACTTCATTGCTTAAAATAATCCAATTTCTTACTCTCCAGTGCGACTTCAAAAATTATTTTTTTAGGAAAATGTCAAATTTTTGGGAAACAATTTCTGTATAAAAATATAGTATCTTAGATTGACAGATTAATATGAAAGTCTTACAAACAAATTCTTAAATTTAATGCATTAAACTATATATCATTTCTAGAAATAACATTATATATATATATATATATATATATATATATATATCTTTTAAAATTCTTTGATAATTTTAAGATGTCACATCTTTTACAATTAATAGATTGGACTACAAAGTTAATTTGAACTTGTTAGGTCAGACGTCAAATTGCTTACTCAGAGTTCAAAATTGCGATAATAATCTCGACTGAATGCTAAGATATATTAAATACTTTCGTTTTTCCATAGTGTGATATCTACTTTGATACATTAGTATTTACTATTATTCCTGAACATGTAATTATGCACAAGAGACAGCAATTATTATATTGATAAATTAAACTTACTGACAAATATCATACTCACTAAATAAACGTTGCAATGAATTATATAAAAATATGACAAACTCACAAACATGCTTAAAACCTCCTTTAACAGTGTGGATTCAGCAAATATAATGCAATTATATTTAATGCAACTAATATAATATCACACAGAAACTTTAGCAAAATCAACACAACTATGAATTGTGCATTAATTTGAAATAAAGATATTCTCGATCATTATAATTTATATCTCATACATTAAATAAGACATTCTCTTAAAAATAACTGCCTGATCAAAAATCGACATCATTTATTAAGTTTTATAAATGATGATGCAGGAAACATCGAAAATAATATCAAAATACTAGTATAATAGCATTGCAGAAAAAATTTGATTTAATGTCTGGGGCTTGTTTTCACAAATGTATCATGTCTTGATACAGAAGAGATAATGCATTACCTGTCAATTAGATTATGACGCACTGAGGGTTAACACGACCCCTTCATGCATTATCTCTGGTATGGGAGTGATTAATGACGACAAAATATACGCATGAATGAAGCTATTACCAAATGGAAAGAGAAAACATGAAATCCTCATGCAAGATGAAACAAGAGAAAACAAAAATATGTTTATAAAAGAAAAGATTAAAAATACGACACTGCCATGCTATTTTAATCAAAATAAAGTTTTATAGATACATTAAAAGTGCTGCTTTTATCTTTACTATTCAATACTTTAAGTCGAAAAATATAATGCTGGTAAACTCATGCTTAATATCATTATAAATTTCAAAAAAAAAAATTACTTATACTTTAACTTGTACTAGCTATCAGGTGTATCTTATGTTGTGTTCGTGTGACTAATAATTTTCAAGCTTAAAATCAATTAAGATCGTAGAGTAGATTTAAAATAGATTTGATATTTTAGTGGTTGAAATAAAGTGGGAAAACTGAATAGAAAAATGGGTTTTTCAATATTAGTGTTTTAGACGTGTGTGTCAGTCAAATGTTTAAAATATAAAACCTTCTTCAGATTAACCTTTCGTTATTCCCTTCAAATAGTAGTTAATTAAATTTGTTACGCAAAAATGTGCGCTTGAAAGCGTTAATTAATCAATACGTAAGTGTGAGAACTACTCATACAAAATTTGACATTTACTAGTCATGCAAAATTTCTATTGTGAGTATTCTACATCAAATAGTTTAGTCAAATTTCTAGTTAATGTCGATGCATCTTCCTCCATTTTTGTTTAGAAAGTAAAGATGTTATTTTTAGTTTATCTTTCATGGTGGCTTTGCCATTAGCCATTGAACTAATTCAGTCAAACTTGGCAATTATTAAAGTCAACATACTTGTTGGTGGTTTTGGCTACTTTGAAAAATAATAAACCACTTCCTGCCTATTTATGATAATAAAACATTATTAATAAAAAGTTTTCGAATGAATATTGATCCATTTTAGAAAAACAAAAATTTTTTTGGATCTAATCAGAGTATATAAAATTTTTTTTAATCCCTGCCTATGCAAGTAATATTTCATTCCTAATACATCAACTGTTTAAGAACTATTCAACTAAAATGTTTTTAACCCTTTGAAATACCCAATAAATTGTAAAAATAAATAAAATACTTATTTACATAATGTAAATATCCTGTGATTTTTGTTATTTTGTATATTTAACAAATTTTTATTGAATTGAAATATATCTGCTATTTATTTTCGATAAGATATAGATGATTAAACAATTTTCTGTGCGTTTTTTTCTAGTTTTATTCATGCTTAATTTTTATTAACATATTATTTTTGAGGTGTACTAATGTTTCATAAAAACTACATATGTATTTTATAACATATTTTTTAATTTGCGTACCAGTAAAATAAAAATGGCACTTCTTCAATGCATATGAATGTCCAAATTAGGAAACTTCTTTGTTTCAAATTTCAATAGAACTCCATCAATTTCAATGGAAGTTTCAGGAAAAAGTTAACAAATTCTCTAGAACGAAAGAAGAATGTTGCTTTACAAATTATCAACAAAAAAATTTAAAAATTCCGAAAGAAAAAAAAATCAAAGATTTTATTACTATTTCTGCAGAAATTAAAGTTAAGCAAAATGCATAACAAAATGAAAAAGTCGGAGATAACATTTAACTTGTGACTCAAAATGAAATTAGTTTTCTTCACGTACTGATTTTGTGTGAAAGGATATTAGTGTGAAGTGTCAATCACATACTTTCCTCTAAAAATACTTACATTTTTAAAATTAATTTGAAATTAATTTTTATGTATTATTCTGATTGTAATAAAATAACTTAATGATGAAACCTTGTAATTTTTTGTGTATTTATGTTTGATGCCAATAAATTAACATAAACTGTCTTAATTTTAGCTAGCAAACTTGATTTTCTAGTTATAAAATATAAAAAAACTTTTTTTATATCACAAAACTTTGTTAAATAGTTAACGTAAAAATAGTAAATATAGAACGAGGAAAATATATCGTTTGAAGTATTTAATAATATTTCAAAGTTTTAGAATATAACTGGAAATTTAGGAAGTTTATTTTTCACCATATTTCTTCTGTTTTTCTTAAATGTAAAACATATACTGAATTTAATTTAATAACAGTAATTTTAAATCCATCCTGTACCTTTCCCAAAAGAGAACTGTAAGAATATAACAAGAATTAAATTCTTTTCTTCAATATTATTTGTTTCGTTTGGTTAAGAATTAACAAAGGCGTTTCCACCAGAACAAGAATCTCAGAATAAAGACAAAATCCGCAACAAACACCATAACTTACAAAATTGATTAATCACAAGCGTTGCGGAATTCAAGAGGAATAAAATTTTTAATCCCCTGAAAAGTTCTTGAACCATATTTTTATTGGAAAGACGCATTCTTAGAAAAACAAAAGTGAAAAGATCTTTGCGGTATACCTTAATTGCAATTGACGAGGTGCTCAGCTTTGCGGAAAATTTGGGAAACTTCCCCTGTTCTGCTTTTGAGAGAACCTTAAAAATTATTTTAAAATTAAATGGAAGAAAGAATATTTTTGAGAAGCATATTTTCTCATAATAGAAGACGCAATTAGAACTTCTGTGTCATTAATCTGGAAATTATTATTTAAAGTTAACTCTTTTACAATCATTGTGTGTATGTGCATTATACATATTATTTAATGTAATTTTTATTTTGCTAGATACATATAATACAAATATTTTACTTATAACAATTATGTTAATGAATAATTAGAAAGATTTTCTTAAGAAAAGATAGAAACAGAAACTGAAGTCCTTAAAAAAAGCATCAGAACATCATTTAACAGAAAGAATTCTCTTACCTGCAAACTCTGTAAAGATCTTTATAAAATTTTTAAATTATATCATGTGTTTGAATTATTATAGCTACATTTTTATATCGAATTAGAATTGCAGCTTTATAATCTATCATTCCAATGCATAGTCCAAACGGTTAAAATAAAATATTTTTTCACCACTAATAAAACTACTGCCTTCTAATCTTTTTAACACACTGAGTAAAGTACAAAGGAACCCAATTTCTAATTTGTTCTACAAACGAACTATTTTTAAGAAAATTATGAAATTTTGAGTAGAACGTAAGGAAACTAATGCATTGTGTCTTACGAGGGTTACTCTGAAATTTTTGAGATACGCACAGACAAGAATTTACAAAATAAAAATAACGGTTTAATTTTAAAATACAAAGTATTTTAACACAGAAGACAATTTTTTACTGACTTACTTCAACTTGTTTAGCTTAGAATAAATTTTAAACAGAAGAGAAAATGGAGTTGACGCGAGAACATTTTCGCGCTATGATTTTCTATGATTTTAAAGCAGAATTAAATCAAAAAGAATGCGTTCAGTGGTTGCAATTAGCATTTGGTGATGAATCTCCAGCTCGTGCTATTGTTTTCAGATGGTTTAGAGAATTTAGAAGAGATCGCAATTTTCTTCACGATGAAGAACACACTGGAAGGCCGCCATCGGCAGTAATCCCGGATAATGTGTCTGTCATACGAAAAATGTTTACGGACGATAATCGCTGTACCTATCAAATGATACAGAAGGAACTTAACATTAGATCCGCAGCCATACACAAAATCATTCATGAAGAATTACATACGAAAAAAGTAGTTTGCCGTTGGGTTCCCCATAATCTAACTGAGCACCAAAAAGAGGAAACTGTCAGAATCAGTAAAGAAATTCTTAAATTGTAAAATGATGGTGGCCACCGCATCATTTCTAAAATTGTAACAGGTGATGAAACGTACATACTGTTTTCTGACGTTCCAACACGTCAAGAAAGCAAAGTATGGGTCTTTGAAGATAATCCCACCCCGACAATGGTGAAAAAACAACGCCCACTGAAAAAAAAGTGATGTATGCCGTTTTCTTCAGAAGTACGGGATTGGTCAAAGCCATCAAGTTGGAAGGACAGAAGACAGTAACAGCAAACTGGTATACCACTAAATGTCTCCCAGAAATTCTACAAGAACTGAATGTTAAGGGACTAATGCATCACCATGACAATGCATCTTCACATTCAGCCGGATTAACAGTTGAGTTTCTTAAACAAAAACAAATTAAAGTGATCGAACATCCGCCGTATTCACCTGATATAGCTATGTATGACTTTTAGTTATTCTTTAATCTAAAAAAGAACTTACGTGGTCGTCGTTTTCATTTAGGAAAAAAGATTGATGTGGCTATAAATGCATTTTTTTCCTCTATTCCAAGAAATGAACGGCTTGAGGCATTTAATCTATGGAAAATTCGTCTACAAAAGTGCATTGATGCTGGAGGAGACTACTTTGAACACACCTGAAATTTTATAAGTATAACTTTAAAAACCTAGTTGTATCTCAAAAATTTCGGAGTGACCCTCGTATAAGTATTAAATCAGTTCAAATTTTCGCTACCAAAAGGATATATTTATTGACTTATACATATAGTATTCATCTACGATAATTTTCAAATGGTATTACAACAAAACATGTTCCAGATAACGTCCAACATTGGCAGCTACCATGATAAATCTTAAGATAGCATGTTTCGCTGTTGACAGCGGTATTTTTTGAGAATTCTTACGAATTTATTGTGAAATGCAGTTTTTAAGATGTAATATTCTAAGTTATCATGATATACGGGGTGTTTAAAACTCCTTAAAAGCCAAAATTTATATGAATTGAGTTCTAAGAACCAGAAAAACTGATCTGATGACACGTTTATGTTACTGGGCTACTTAATTCTTCAAAGAAATACGACCGAGGAATAAATAATGTAGTATAAATCCATAACACGGATTTACTTTTAATCAGTGAATGAAACGAAATCTGGGTAAAAAAATAATCATGCATTTTCTAATTGCCAAATTTGCCAATCGACACCTTCGGCTTTGACATTTGTAGTGGTTTGTTTCCCTTTTGAATTGAAAGTCCTTATTTAATTAACCCCTCGATTGAAAAAAACTGATCTTTGACTGGCCTAGTAAATAAAGCAAATTAGGTAGCATCATTTTATAACCTGCTATCATTTAATTAAAAGCTATATTGCTCTAGCTTTCAATTAAACTATTAGTGAGTTCATTTCCCATTTGGAGCGTGGATATTTTAAGGAGTTAGAATCATCTTTAAATTGTTGGCACCAATAGAAGTAGCCTTTGTATAAAAAAAAAGTATATCTTTAACGAAACCAAGTAACCTTACTGAGCCAATTTTTTTATTTATTTTTCCCTTTTAACAAAATGTCGTTAGTGAAGGTAATTTGTAGGGTAGCATTTAACTCAGTATAATTTCATAATAAGTATACTTTCCATCAAATGTTTAATTAATAAAAGTAAGATTTTCTAAAATTTTAAAAAGTATGTCTTTCTAGCTTTTTTAAGGGTAAGTCTTTGCTAAAAATAAACATATTTAGCATAGGCATAAACGAAATGTTATTAAATATTTTAATCTTACACATAAGCTAAGCAGTATTTAAATTCATAAATGAATACCTATTTAGAAACTTTGAGCATCCATTTATAAATAAAAGTGTGATCTTTCAGAATATAGAAGGTTATTCAGCAGCACTCATATCACAATGTGGAACTGAGGAATTTCAAGAGAAACACGTTAACACGTATTAAAAATGTTAAAATTTGGAGAAGCAATAACGTCTTTAGAAACTTTGTCAATATCTATAACTACCGTATAGTAACCTATTTTAAGAGCAAATAATCATATTTATATTTTGAAAACTGTGCCAACAAGAGCAATTTTTTAAATTTATGCGATTTAGTTATTAAGATACATTTATTAAGATTTGAACGTAGCTAATTCTAATATAGATGTTTTTTAATAATAAACAACAAATTCAAAAGTTTTATTAATTAAATTGAACTGTTAATAATTATTTAGATTAAACGTTCTAAGTTATTCATTTTTAATTTATACATTACCTAAAAATGTTGAATCTTTAACATGTCCATTCACTATAAAAACTTAATTCGTATTTTTCTTTATTCTTTATTTATTGTACTTTTTTCAATCTCCGTCACTTAGCTTTAAATGAAAAAAATATACAATTTGTTTGAAAACCCCATTACCAGCCTATAAAAAAGTTTACTATTCTTTTTTCCATTTTTTAATATGTTGAATAAGTTTGAAGTGGTACGCATAATTTACTTATTAAAATACTGGCATTCTTCCTAAAAAGATTGATCACTTCTGCTTTGGAGAAATAAGCCATCAAAATATTCTTCAAAATTTATCGTTTCAATAATCATTTCAATGTGAAAATATATCATAAGATTGGAAAACCACCAGATGATGTAATAAATATGACGTTTTTACATAAGAGCGAATATATATATATATATATATATATATATATATATATATATATATATA